>JALIZH010015883.1:0-10877 GCA_030522465.1 Rhipicephalus appendiculatus | reverse complement strand
CTTTTAAATAGACCAAATTTAAAATTTTATTAAATAATTTTACAAAACTATCCGGTTCTTGGCCAATCCCCCAGCGTGGGTGTGCGCCACAGATTCAAGGATCTACTCCGCTCTACTCTCAAAGAACAGGAGAAAGAGTTCTCTTTGGCGCGAGCGAGCGCTCAATACGCTACAGCTGGCTACAACCGCTAATAATTCTAAATTGTCATGTAAAAAGATATTTGGTCATTGGGAGGTTACGCAAAATATTGAAATGTAAAATGAGGAATTATCATAATTAAGGCTTCCTTATAATTGCACCTGTAATCTATATTAACACCTAAAAAATAATAATAATTAATCCAGACTGTATGATGCGCCCGACTCTTGGCCGATCCCCCTGAGTGGGTAGGTGCCAATCATACAAGGGACATCATCATCAGTAGCTGGCTATGCTATGTGTGGTTTTGCCTGCGCTACGCCAAGCGACGACAACAGGATACGACAGCCTGGCTTCCTAAAGTATTCCGCACTTGAGAGAAGTTTGCGGATGAAGGCTGCCAGCAATCACCCATAATAAAGGTAATACGGAATAGCGAACATAACAGCAGTAATACTTTTTTTTAAACCAATGATTTAGAATAACGATACGTAAATTTGCAATATAATGAGTAATCCTGGTATTTATTATTGTTTCAAATTACGAGACAAATTTACAGATACCTACTTCATCATACAAGACGGGCTTCGGGCATACGCTGGACTTGTTCTTGTCCATGCTCACCTGTTAACTGTGACTCACAACCACGCTCGACTTGTTTTGTCGCCTAGGGAAACTGGCTCGACTTCGGCTCGTGTCGTCTGCGCGAGACTACCTTTGTCCTTGCCTACTGCATTGGCGGTTCATGGCGGCGGGGCGCGTTCCCTTTTAAATGCGAAGCATTTCTTTGCGTACTGTAAGCACTTTTGCGTTTCTATCTACGTATCTATCTATCTATCTAGCCGCCTACGTCTGGGTGTTCTCGTGATCGCCTCCTAAACTTGGGGTATACCAAAATTTGTATGCGAGGGTAAGAGGTATTGACGAATATGTCTGGCTGGTCATGACATGAACAACGTGAAAATCCCGTCGTACACGTCGTCAAACCCTTCCCTGCAGGCACGTGTAGCACATACCCGTATACCACGGGCCGCGGTATGCGGGTATGCGCCACAGGTGTTTGACAATTTATGTCAACCCAGGAACGGCGAGGACAGACATTAGTAATTTAAAAGCGAAAGCTTTAAGAAAAACTGACGTCGACAGCGTTGACCCGACGAATGCAAATAATAAATACCATGGTCCCAGCAGGAATCCAACCCAAGCAATCTGCGTGGCAATCAAGTATTCTACCACAGAGCCACGCCAGGTCTCGGAACTGCTTTGGAAAAAGACCCTATGTAGGCGTAATGTTGGTGAAACATCAATTGTAGTTCTAGTGCTGGCTATTTAATTTTATAAACATTACATATATACTCCTATAAGGCAGGCGTCATGTCGGGTTAACGTCAATTGTTTTCTTAAGCGTCATCCACTGTAGTTGGTACACGAAGGACTATCCAGGGCTTCCATCCTCGCAAGCACAAGTGCTACATATCAGATTTCCACTTCTGGTGTAGGTAATACCCATGTTTCCGTTGGCATTATTACGCAACTATAAACAACTGGTTATATGAAACATATGCTACTGTTCAACATATGTCTGTGCGTACAACATTTGTAGATATATTTAACGTCATTTCGTAACGTTTACCTCGATAAAAAGATTACAACCCAGTCACCTTGCCCCCGCATGCTTCGCGTAACATCGATTCCCATGGTACTTGGGATCTGCCAAATTTTTTTGGCATAGAGCCAAAAAGGGGAACGCACCCCATACACACGCGGGCTCCCCCGAAAGCGTACGTCCGTTCCACCTACGTCCGCGGAGCTCAGGAAAATGGAAGTGAACTGCGTGCGACAGGGCCGCACACTGACGCGTGGGAGGGCAAGCCTGGTTGCAGGGCCAATGTCAGGGTGTGTTTGATTCGCCGCTTTTTTGTCCACATTCCACATCACAGTTGGCATTATTTCATTTGTATTAGTGTCCATACAATGTAAACAACGTAAAAAAATACCCCGCATTTCCCCGAAGGGGGAGTATGAGGAAGTGCGAAGCACGGGGTGATGCTGTGAAGGGGGCGCGCGCGCGACTAAACTGCAGAGCCGAGCGAAGGAGACGGCAGCGAGAGAGCACGCGCCAGCCGACCCACGGAGGTCTGGCCGTTTTTAAGTGCAAAGCACTTTTACTGATGATGATGGAGAGCGGTGCGGAGCCGGCGCGGGGCGCGCAGCCACGGAGCGGAGGGCGGAGCGCGCGCAGTCACGTGGGGCGTGACGTCGCTGCGCCGTTGCTACAGACGCTCCTCTCCGCTCCTCGCGCCGTTGCTAGGGGAGAGGAGGAGGAGCGCGGATGCCGGCGGAGTTTTCGGGGGTCGCTTAAGAAGTGCATTCGCACTTAAAATTGTGGGGAAATAAAGTCAAACTCAAATTGCGGCAGAGGGACAGGCATCACACCTACGTTGAACAGGGTAGCTGCTTGGGCTGGCTGGTAATGCATTCTAAAACAAAACTCTTCGTTTTTTCTACGCAAAACGCTTGAGGAAAAAAAGTCATAGTTTCACCACAAGGGCGAAGCAGTGAATGCGATAGCAAGAAATCTGAATGTCACACGAAAAACTACAAGCAGCTCCATACTTGTAGCGCGCCGCTGAAGCACAAAGAAGGACGCTCGGCAGGTATAAACAGGACAAGCGTGAGCTAACAACTGTTACAATTGTTACGTCTTTGTGATTGAGCGTTGCTCAATCACAAAGATATTTCTTTTTTTCTTTTAAACTGCGGCGCGTGGAGTGACCCTTCTGCGTCTCCTGCCACGCGGTGGCGTCCGACCCAAAGTGCTCTCGGCGTTCTTTGTTTTTTGTTTTTTTAAATGCGAATGCATTGCTTAGGGCTGGCTATGTCAGGCGCATCCGGCGGCGTCCGCGGAGGAGGAGGAGGATAGGTTGAGGAGGTGTCCGCGCGCCGGCAGGTGTTATCTCTCCGCTCTCACTCCCTCTCCCATAGCAACAGCTGCGGGCGCGCGCGCTTATCCTCGCCTCTAGCAACCGGAGCATGTGGTGCGAGAGAGTGTAGGAGAGGGTAGATGCAGTGCTTCGCCGCTCCTTCTCTCGCCGTTCGCTCTCTCTCCTTCCTGCGCCCCCACTCTCCCGTCCGCTCGCGCCTCACTCTCGACCGTTCGCTGGCTGGGCGCCTCTCAAGGCGATGGCAGAAGTCGGTGTCGGCGCAAGAAATGCATTCGCATTTCCTCACGATTCCCTTCGGGGAGGTGGGGGCATTTTTTTCCCACATCACGGGTGGGTGCAGAAAGGGGCCACTTTTCTTTCGCGTCCCGAGGGCAGTTTTCGAATTGAAATAAAATGTAGGAGCGTTGCGTGATAGAAAACACGCTCAAGCTCCTCTGAGATCTGCGTGCCACCATAGGTAAATGGTGTATATAAATAGCTCACCGTTATTGTACCAAAACATGAATGGTGCGTTTTTGAGTGGTCTAACGCAGCGCGCTGCGGAGCAAGGGGTCACTGGTTCGAGCAAGGGTTCACTAGTTTGCTGCGGAGCAAGGGGTCGGGTGCTTCGGAAGTTTTTTTTCTTCTGAATTATTTTTCTTTGTGCCTTTTTATATATATGCATACATATACATATCCGGGACATGACGGTGACGAGGTGACAATAAAAGTCCAATCTGACTTTTATCGCAATAAAAGTGAGATAGGACAGAGAGCACACTTACAACCAAGTTTATTGGCCACATGGCGAGAACAGATATACAGTCGGGTGGGCGAGGTGACAAAGTAACAAAGAGAAAGGAAAAGGGAAGGCGTATGTGCATAGTGCCTTAATAACATGTTGAAGCCACACTCAACTCAAAAGATACTGATATTCATAGTCTAACAAGTTAACAGAAGGGGCACTCACACACTCGGTCCCTGCCTTGCGAATCGAAACGCTTCATATATTTCACGTGCCTTTTTATACCCATGTCTTGACACTACTCGGCAATCATCAAACATGGTGGTGCATAAACACTTGGCACAGTGGCTTGCCAAGTGGCTACCCACAGATCCTCGCATGAGGTTGGCAGGCTCCCTGAAGTGGTCATTCAGACAATGCTCCCTTTAGCCGATGTAGCATCAACCAGATGATAAAGAAATGCGGTACACTACTCCTTTAACGCTTTCTATAAACTTTCTTGCATGCTTGTTATTGCAGCCAACGCTTCAAGTGCCTTCAAAATTCACTCGCCTGCATAGGGACCCTAGCTTATTTCTTGCCGTAAAAACAACCTTCACCCCTGTTTTTTTTCAGCGGCTCTAAGCAGCGCGATACCTTGTGCGCATAACGTATGGTGTAAATTTTCGGCTTAGGCTCATCCTGAGTTGTATGTTTCGTACTTCTTCTGTGCTTCAAATCATTAAAAAGTGACCCCGCCACACCCGAGTGAAAATTGGTGAGAAAACCTTCTGGCTTAAGTCATTCCCAGGATTATGGGACATCTGCACGAAGCGCCATCTCTCGTCGTCGACAGCGGTCTCCTGTTGAAACTGAATGGGAAATAGGCGAAATAAAACCGTATCGGGCGTAAAAAGCTACTTACCAAAAACGGACTCACGCTTATATGCAGCAGAGAGCCACTGGAATGTTCTGGCAAAATTGCAGTACCACACAACAAAGCGTGTGGCTTCGCAGGACAATTGAACACCGCCCTTTAGAGACACATGGAGCCCCATTGTAAAATATTAAACACTCTGGGATGTCGCGCGGTTTGTTGTGCGACACTGTAGCTTTACCAGAATATTATATGCAGTGGGCCTATGCTGCATATAACCGGAAGTCGTTTTTGATAACTAGCTTTTTTTCGTCAGATACGATTTTTTCCCGCCTATTTCCCTTTTAGTTTCAGCAGGCCACTGCTGTCGACGGCGAGAGATGGCACTACGTACAGATGTCCCATAAGCCCTGGGAATGACTTAAGACAGCAGACTTTCTTGACCATTTGCTCTCAGGCGTGGCGGAGTCACTTTTTTAATGATTTGAAGCAGGAAGAAGTGCAGAAACGTACAACTCAGGATGAGCCAGAGCCGAAAATTTCGGCCACACCTTATGTGCACAAGGCGTCGTGCCGTTTAAGAAGTATTGTTGAAAAGGTAAAGGTTGCTTTTATAGAGCAGAGCAATAACAAATAACTCATAGCTCCGTGTGTTTTCGGTGTGTTTTGTTTCAGGACTATACATCCACAACCTTCTATATTCCAACCCAACCAGGCGAAGTTCAGTCATCGGTGTGATAATAATCTGAAGTAATCACAGTGAGTAAGTGGTAATTATCTAAACGACATATTACTGACATGGCGAGCGTGAAACATTATTCAATTCAATGCTTCCTTCTTACGGAAACTTTTCGTGCCGCCACGCCGAAGTTACTGATAAGCGAATGTGCAAAAAATCATCTAGCAGCTAATATTCGCATCACTTTTGATTAATTCTTTGACATCGCATTACTCTAGTTTCCATAAGCTAACCTAGGCACTATGCATACAGCAAAATACTTGTAAATAATGTTCTTATGCCTCTGTGGTGGCACTGATTACCTGGCCTGTTCTGATTGTTCTGACAGGTTTGCTGGATTTGAACTAGAAGCGACACGCTTCATAGCAACTTAGCCAAATGTATCGCGAGATGAACAAGACTCCGTTGAATGACAAAAATAAACTCCGATTAGAACTAAGGGTGTGCGAATTTCGAATAACGAATCGAATATAGCTTCCTATTCGATTCGCTGCTCGAATCAAATAGTAGGTATTCGAAATGCCGAATATTTTTCGAATAGTTTTCGAATACTTTTCGAATAATCTGCCACGACGGGAGGACCCCAAAACCACGAAACTTTGGAACAGATAAAGGTAATTTTTGCTTCTTTTAATCCCTAACTTGCCAATGTGCACGCAGCCCAATCTTTTCGAAACTGCCGATACTGTTCTGATTAACGGATGAAAGCGTTTTTTTTCTGAAAACTCCACTCTTAATCGGAGTTTAGCATGGTGCAGCTGCATCTCATAACCAGTTCCTGTCTTCACCTTGTAATTACCGAAGTTGGCGAATACGACTGCATTCAGCTTCATGAATAAACAGAAGCAAGCGTTGTGTTTTTCGTAAATAGCTCCTGCGGATACAGCTTTCAACACTGATGTTTGCATGCTTTCGGTGCCGCGGTCCATGTAGGGAGGACATGTTTATCTGTTTCATTATAGCTTCAGCTGTATTCACGGTGTCCGGTACAAAACTGCTTAGTTTTTTTTCTCAATATCATTTAAATGCAGGCAACAATTGACTACTGTAGTTATTGCCATATAGCAGCCTACCTCAGTTATCATAATTGAGGTGTATTAGCTGAGTCGGTTAAAAGTAACCGTACAATGTTTTTTATTGATGAAAACCTGGAGTGAATATATTTTTTCAAGTGCAATGTCGTGGAGTTCTAGAATTGTTTTAAAAATGGCTCTCTTACTATTAGAAAACTATTCGAATAGTATTCGTATTCGATTCGCATTCGATTCGGTTCCAAAGTTCACTATTCGCCCACCCCTAATTACAACGTTAAATAATTTGTGAAGATTTGTTTGCCTAGAGACACGAAAAGAAAGGGGCGCACTAATCACAATCGGCGCTAGCTATTGTGACAGCACGGAATATGAATGAAATAATACGCAGGTAAATAAATAAAAAAAAAAAGCTAATCAGCTTCGTTTCGCAGACAGTGATGAAACAGCGATGCTGGTGGCGTTCCCTTTGTCAGGCTAACGCATTTCTATGCTTTGCAAGTCTTTCAGGTATGCTGTATCGCTGCTCTTTATTCAACACTCTTTGTTAAGCTTTGAGGTGGTAGTATAGCCACCACCTTTCATAACCGCAAAGTATCACGTGACAGTGGTGTGGCTATGGTAACGCGCACGCCATTTGTTGGGCTAACTGTCGCCTTCTTCCTTTTTTAGTGGAAGTTGTTTGTAGTGGGATTTACCCAATTTCTGTGGCGCACACGCGTTTATGATGATGATAGTTTTCCGATAGGCCGCGCAGATTTCTGTGGCACATGCCCGTTTGTTATGCCAGCTGTTGCCTTCGTTTTTAGGGGACCAGTGGGGAGTAGTGGGATTTACCGAATATCTGTGGCGCGTACCCGTTTATGATGTCCACCAGTATTTACCACGGATCCCGGACATGCAAGCCTCGACTAAGGACAGTTTCTCTGTTAACACTCAATACATTCTACGAATAGTTATGTAGGGAGCTTTCACAAGCGGCGGCGGCGCAGGCGCATTGTGGGTAGTCCGCCATTTTGAAGTCATAGCCAGCCGAGCCGGTAAGCGCGCGTGCGGCAGCTCCGAGTAAACAAACAGGCATACCGGCGAGATCGCGCTTGTTGTTCGTGTGAGGAGTACCGAGCAATGACTACGAAGTCAGCGAAGACCAGAATGTACGCAGAGACGCTCTCTCCGAAGGACCACGAGGCGATACAACGAGCAAATTAATCTATGCGGAGTGGACCCGTTCACGCTGCAGGCAGCCGACTACACAGTGGACGTGAACTTGTGGCCGCGCGCTGATGCCTCGGACATTTGCGTATTTTTAGTCTTGCGGTCGAGTTCTGTTTGTTCCGCGCCAGCTCAAAGCAAGGAAGGCCCTCGACGGCCACAACTTCGTGACGAGCGGCTGGGTACGCGAGCCGCGAGTGAAGCAAGTTGCTGCCGATAGCGAGATCGTAGTGACACAGGTAAGCTTGTAAGGATGTTTTAGCGCCCGGTAGATATTTATCTTTTTTTTAGTTGACAAATTCGCAGGCTCGAACAAGCCTGCCGTCGAAGTGTGGTGCCTGGAGAAGGGCGACGGAGAAATCCTTGCCGCGAACTGCATGTGCATAGCCGAGTGCTCTTCACGAGTTCCCGCGCCGTACTCCACGTAAAGAGGGCTGCGATGTGCGAGCACGCCTTGCCGTTTGCGGCTATGCACATGCAGTTCGCGGCAAGGATTTCTCCGTCGCCCTTCTCCAGGCACCACACTTCGACGGCAGGCTTGTTCGGAGCCTGCGAATTTGTCAACTAAAAAAAAGATAAATATCTACCGGGCGCTAAAACATCCTTACAAGCTTACCTGTGTCACTACGATCTCGCTATCGGCAGCAACTTGCTTCACTCGCGGCTCGCGTACCCAGCCGCTCGTCACGAAGTTGTGGCCGTCGAGGGCCTTCCTTGCTTTGAGCTGCTGGCGCGGAACAAACAGAACTCGACCGCAAGACTAAAAATACGCAAATGTCCGAGGCATCAGCGCGCGGCCACAAGTTCACGTCCACTGTGTAGTCGGCTGCCTGCAGCGTGAACGGGTCCACTCCGCATAGATTAATTTGCTCGTTGTATCGCTCGCGGTCCTTCGGAGAGAGCGTCTCTGCGTACATTCTGGTCTTCGCTGACTTCGTAGTCATTGCTCGGTACTCCTCACACGAACAACAAGCGCGATCTCGCCGGTATGCCTGTTTGTTTACTCGGAGCTGCCGCACGCGCGCTTACCGGCTCGGCTGGCTATGACTTCAAAATGGCGGACTACCCACAATGCGCTCGCGCCGCCGCCGCTTGTGAAAGCTCCCTATAAAAGGTTTTTCTCGCCCATTTTCGACAATGGGAGCAAGGTTGTGCATTTTGTAATGTTCACTGAATGAAATGAACACATCTCTATCCTCGGTTATGCATTCCGAACGAGCACCGCTAGTCTGACGATACCTGCGCCAACCACGCCGCTCCGCGCGCATTCAGCCGCTTGCAATCAGCGGAGGACAAGCCAACGCACGCAAAAAAAAAAACGCCAGGCTTGCGCAGAACGCGCAGCACAGTCACAGCGAAAGCTGGAAGAGCGGCCTTTCTATAGACTTTTTTAAACACTCTTGGGGCGACTACAACAAGAACATTTGCATGGTACCCACTACGCCATAAATAATCATAATTTTGTTTAGTGGGGAAGCATCCACTATGCCATCATTCGTCATTCTTTGCAAAAGCGCGGTACCCGCTACACACTTGTAAGGCATTTTGTGCACTTTGTTCATGCTGTGGCTGACGATGATGAATAATTATGCCTGAGGCTTTTGTAATGGGTTGGAACATTAAACGACCCACTCGTTACGCAATTCGCATTGTGTGACGCCTGGTTATTACTTTACTGTTCTAAAACGCTCTACAACACATGTTAACGCGATTCCTTACCCGACATGAAGCCTGCATAGGGTCAGTTTGCACCGCAGTTTCAAGCACCGGCGTAGCTCAGTGGTAGAGTGCTAGGCTGCCACGCAGATGACCCGGGTTCGATTCCCACTCTGGCATAGGCATTTTTTATTAAATGCGAAGCATTTCTTAGCGAACTTCGGCGAGTTTGAGCGTATCTATCTATCTATCTAGCCGCCTACGACTTTGTGCTCTCCTGGCCGAATCGTTAATGGTATTTATACCAAATTTGGTATGGCATAACATGACTGTATGAAGAACATAAATGGCTGGTCATATCATGAAAGTCATGGCTAACTTGTCATGGAAAGTATGATTTACATGCCACGCTCATGGCGCGCAACGCGGCCGTTTCGTTAGCTTGATGTACACTAAATTTGGGATTGAGTGACGTGACTGTATGACGAACATAAATAACAGGTGGTAATATGCAAATAATGACGTGCATGTCATGAACAACATGATTTACATGTCACGCTCATGGCGCGCTCACGGCCGTTTCGTTAGCTTGATATACACCAAACTTGGTATTGAGTGACGTGACTGTATGACGAACGTAAATGGCCAGTGGTAATATGGAAATCATGACTTGTCATGTGCGATATAGTGCATGCCATGCTCATGGCGTGCTCGCGGCCGTTTCGTTAACTTGATATTGACGCGTGGTAGGCTGGCAACTATAGTGGCCAGCCTCTCGAAGGAGGACAACGAAGTTATTCGGTGTGCGCGAGCTCTGGTTTTTGCCATTTTGGCCTTGAGTAAACGCCTTGTTTTTGTGTCTTCGTCACTGTGTCCTCTAGCACCTAATTGCTAGCTTGGTGACATTTTCTGGTGGAGGTGCTGGGTACAGTAGATGATACCGTCTCCAGAGAGTACCCCCAGACGCAAGCCCATCCGAGTAGCTCAACCGAACTTACCCCTGTGCACGTACGTTCCAGTCGTCGTCTCTAGGGACTCCAGCCACAGCACGGTTTGCTACCTGAACGACCGAGGGCTATGAACCAAACACCCCCTATCGCCACCGCGCCAGCACCAGCGCAGCTGGTCGTCAACCAACCCAAGACGCCGAAGACATTTCACGGACCTGCTTTTGAAGATGCCGACGACTGGCTCGAGCATTTTCGATCGGGTTGCCATCATCAACGATTGGACCCAAGAGCGTAAGCTACGCTATGTGTACTGCGCTCTCGAGGATTCTGCGAAAACGTGGTTTGAGAACCACGAGGCAACGCTTACGTCGTGGGATGAGTTTCGTCGGCAGTTCCTCAACGCTTTTGCCAGAACGGACAGGAAGGAGAGAGCTGAGTGTGCAATAGAGGCAAGGGTTCAAGGCCCAAACGAAAGGGTGACAACGTACGTAGAGGACATGGATCGGCTTTTCCAGGCGTGCCGGATCACCCTCTATGACTGAAGCCAAAGAAAGTTTGCCACCCTAATGCGAGGTGTCAAAGAAGAGATTTTTGCCGGCCCTAGTCGAAACCCCACCTGCGACAC
>JALIZH010015882.1:0-19566 GCA_030522465.1 Rhipicephalus appendiculatus | reverse complement strand
CGGCACACCACCACCACCACCGGATTAAGCTTCGCCATAAGATGCTTCACATCTAAAAAATGAATTAACAAGAAATATCCGTGACCGGATGGGATTTGATTCCGGGCCCCCCACGTAGCTTACGAGTATTCTTCCACACATCCACGCTGGTGCTTGAAACTCCGTCACAAAAAGGCCTTCTACGAGCGTCATGTCAAGCAAGGAACCACGTTAACATATCGTATACAGGGGTGGTGGAAAGTTAAATCACAACCATGCTTCACAGAATGCGAACTGCGTGACGAGTAGGTCGTTTAACGCAAAGCGCCCCGCTATAATTCTTCATCGTCATCAGCAACAGCATCAACAAACTGAACATACTGCCTTACAAATGTGCAGCGACTGCTTTGCTTATACTGCGCATAAACTGCGGTTGACCAAACTAATGCAACAAACGCTCATACAGAAATATGTAGTAATTGTGAGGGGAGGTTCTAAAACCACGATACGATTACGAAGGACGCATTATTAGAGGGCTCCGGAAATTTGGCCCACCATCGTTCTTTGACATGCACCCCAATCTACGTACACGGGCCGTTTAGCATCCATCAAAATGCCGCCGTCGCGGCCGGTATTGGATACCGCTACCTCCCGGTCAACAGTTGCGCACCCTAACCACTAGACCAGCGTGACGAGAGTATAGAGAAAGAGGGCTCTACTCAAATGTCAGTGCGACAGGGTAGTCCACCCCGACCCTCCTACGCGCACACAGGCCCGAGCGAACGCGACGCTCCTAGCGGCTGCGCCCGAAAGAAGCGGTCGCGCTTTTGTTTCGGCCACGGCCTGTGCGTGCTGTGTATTCTGCTGGCGATGTTGCCGGCAGCGCTCACCATGGTCTACTTCCTACGCGCGTGGACGACGGCCGACGAACGCTGGCAGTCCTTCTGCCGCGAGTACGACGGCCGCGCCTGCGTGGCCGCCATGGATGAACTACAGACGCTGCTGACCCCATCGGTGGAACCGTGCGACAACATGTACGCCTACGCCTGCGACCAGTGGGACCGAAGCCCCGACGCGCTCGTGTACAACCGGACGTTCGTCGGCAATGCCGTGTTCAAGCTGTACGCGACGGTCAACAGGCGAGTGCATAGCTTTATTTATATTGCTATTGCGACGATGATAAATACCCATGCCGTTGGCGTCGCTTTTTGATGTGCTGTGTCGCTATCGCATTGGCAAGTGCAGTGATGTTCTGTGTCGCTATCGATGGCAGTTCAAGTGCAGTGGTACAGCTTCTTCGAATCCATTCATAATGCTCTTTGCGAAACTGTCAATTTTTAGTTTGCTTTTTTTTTTCGTGCCCAAATTTGAGGCAATACGCGACAATCACCATTGTGGACCGCGTTTATAGTCGGGGGGAACAAGCTCAAAGCGTTTAAACAAAAACGACGCATGGATTGAAAACGACAGAAAATATGTAGATCGGAAGAAGCATATCGATCTCTACTTTGCCGTCGTGTAGCGTATGAACCGGCTAGTGCAAAAAGGCAAAGTAGTAAATTTATTTAGACGTAGAGGTGACTGTTTGTGACTGTACTGGTGCTAATTTCGAGACTATGGACTCGTTATTCGTACATGAAATGAAACTCAACATTTCAGGCTTGAATTCTGCATCAAAAGAACACACCCGAAGGCCGCTATGAGGTCGCAGGGTTCGGACTCTTCGTATTTCGGCCACATTCCTGCAATAACATTTTCGGAAACATGCAAACACCTTAAAGCCCAATGCAGTTCCTTTTCACCCTTCAATTATAAAGGACATGCCGAAGACGTGAATATATTTGACGTCATGACCAGTTGGCACGGGCAATCGAAGATGGCGTCCTTAGGTGTGCTTTCGGTTCGTTTTTTTTTTTCCTCTTTATCAGGCCCCTAACCAAGGCAGTAGGGTTGTTTTCGATACACTGAAAGGTGGATTTACCGATGCAAGTAAAATCATTTTCCTCATTTGTGTTCCTTCAAAAGGTACTTGCTGCTGCTCACGCATTGCAAGAACGAGTGGCACATTGACAGTATAACCAGTCTGTCGTATTTAGCCTGGGAACGCGTAATCGTTCCTCGTAACAAGAGTTCCTTTGAATATGATCCCTTATGTTACAAACGGCTGCGTGAGCCTCGTTCTCTCCTTACCAAGGTGTTCAGCACGATGCTGGAACTCATTGTAACAGGGTGGCAAAAGCAGTACTGTTAGTTGAAGCATGAGCCAGCGCTTGTTGGCTTTGAGCGGAATGTTGCTTTAGCGCTATAATAGTTATTTTTATTCACCTCTGCTATTGTAGCACGCACTATTCGGTAAATCGTTTGACTTTATGAACTCGGTATGTGGTTAGCAATCTTTGTAAACTGTGCAAATTCCCCACCGTGTACAGAACTCTCCTAACTGGGCCAACGTTGACGCCGAACGTCTTCGGTCGACACGTGCTCCAGGCCCTGTACGCGTCCTGTTACGCGGCCCTCAGCGCTGCCAAGACTGCGCCTCTCGAAGTGCCTTCCGAACTGTCTGTGCTGCTTGTGGAACGCGACATGCGCGCCGGCATGGAGGTTGCGCTCAACACGTCGTTGCAGTGGGGGGCTCGAAATGCTTTGGGGTGCACGCTTGGAGCGCAACGACACGACATCCAGCTATGTGCATCTCTACGCGGGCCGCTCGATCGCCGATAAATTCGAAGGAAGGGGTCACGGCATGTCTGTGAGTCCACATAACTGGCGATCTATGCCATTGGACGGTAGGTGTAGTCTTGGGCAAAAAAAAGAAAAGCAGGAAATAGAGCTCAAGATTTTGTAATGTGCCGTCACAAACTTTGCAGCATATGTAAAGACGAATGAACCAGGAAAACAGGCGTAAATTACCAGTTCTTTGCAGCAGGGCAATGTTTCCAGCATTCCTTCAATCCGGTTTTTGGCTTCGCTAATAAACGCATTTATATGCCTGGAGGTTTAAAATGCCAAGCAATTCTTAGCGAATCAAAGGGTCATTTACCGTTCCTATCTATCTATCTATCTATCTATCTATCTATCTATCTATCTATCTATCTATCTATCTATCTATCTATCTATCTATCTATCTATCTATCTAGCCGCCTACATCCTGGCGCTTTCGTCGTCCGTTGCGGGAATTTCGCTACGTCTCCCAAGATAACTTGAAAAATTTTCTGAAATGAAGTTTAAATTAATTAATTAATTGATTAATTACTTACTTAATACTGATAAACAACGAGAAAAATTCTTTCGGTAAAGGTCGGTGCTCGCCACATGCAATTGAAAATGAAAACTTGCAACGGAGCTTCGTACGGTATATGTTGCCGAGGTAATAATGTTTTTTTTTTAAAGACGATAGTCTTTCTTGGGATACCTAAACGGAGAAATTTTGGTCTGTCTGTCTGTCTGTTTGTCTGTTTGTCGGCACGTCACACGATTCAGCTAGCTGGCCAAACTTTAACCCCCTGCCTTACGACCTCCAATCTTGACCAAGAAGCATGTGTTCATACGGGTGAGCGTGGGCAATTAAAAATCAAATATTACGCATACCTGAGGCGCAACATCAATACCTTAGTACTATTCACAGTGTTCCTTTAAAACAAAATCTATAGATACGTAATTATAAAGATCCTAGTGTTTATTAAGCGGCGCTGCTGTGTACAAAACAAGTCTCCGCCCAGTGATTTAACTTCGACGCTGTGGCTGGCTGTGGTGCTCCCACCTGGCAGCAGCATTGTTCAACACAAGCCGATGTTCCCCGGTAGCGCTGTAGATGGCGTCCTCTTCTGTTTTATCAATGCCAGCCAGATGCGGCTGATTCATCGTAGAAGAGCGCTGTCTTAGGCAAGGCAAAACATATATGGCCGCTTGATGAAATACGACCCACTCTACAAGACATGATCAGAGAACGCAGAGAAAAGACCGACGACCAAATTTCAGCGGAGAAACGCCGGCGTCCGTCTAAGCGCGCCCGGAAAACGTCCGAAAAACGAGCCCAGCGGCTAGCCCAGCTATTAAATTGTGGTACTCATGCCGCTCATGCAGTGCAGTCGGCACAAGACTATCGTCTTTCGACGACATTTGCAGCGAAGCACGCAGATACGCGGCCAATTTTTTTTATGAACAGGAATCTCGGAAGCATTTCAACATTAATTGTATTTTACTGATCGTACAACATTTCGTATTTCGTTTTTCAGGCAGACGCCGTGCGATACCTCAAGAACGTTGTTGACGGCCTGGACACCAAGCACTTGGCAACAATCGTGGACGACGTAGTGCAATTTGATCAAGTCGTTCAGCGCGAGTTATGCTGTAAGGAGGGCCTCGACAGCAGATGGGTGTGGTTGGACGAACTGGACGCGTTTAGCTGGCACCTAAACGAAAAGCAGTGGTGGAATGGCTTCGTCCGCTACCTGTGGAAAACGGAACCAGAGGCGCCTGGGTTGCAGAAGCACCTGATGGTCACGGGATACGACCAGATCAAGAACGCTTTCACAGTCCTAGAACAACACACGGACGAAGTGGCGCTGCTGTACCTGTACCTGCTGGCATCAGCTGAGGTACGAGTAGTTTCGCAAATTTTGCCGAGAAGGAATGGTTGGTTGTGGAAATGCTTTTGCTTTCTATAGTACCAACGATGTGCAAAGAAATAAGTGTTCTAAGTCCACGTCCACTAAGCATGCTGAAGGAGGTAATTCGTTCAGTGAGAATCATTACTGAACCGTTTCATATGACAGCCTTGCGCAGACGGAAATATGTGAACGCTGGAGTTGCAATCACTTTTTCTTCAAATGCGAAGCCTTTCTTAGCGAACTTCGGCGCCTTTGAGCGTATCTATCTATCTATCTATCTATCTATCTATCTATCTATCTATCTATCTATCTATCTATCTATCTATCTATCTATCTATCTATCTATCTATCTATCTATCTATCTATCTATCTATCTAGCCGCCTACGCCTTTCTGCTCTCCTGGCCGTATCGTTAATGGGTTTTATACCAAATTTTTTATGGCATAACATGACTGTATGGCGAACATAAATGGCTGGTCATATCATGAAAATCATGACTAACTTGTCATGAAAAGTATGATTTACATGCCACGCTCATGGCGCGCTTGCGGCCGTTTTGTTAGCTTGATATACACCAAACTTGGTATTGTGTGACGTGACTGTATGACGAACATAAATGACAAGCGGTAATATGGAAATCATGACTTGTCATGTGCGACATGACTTGCATGCCACGCTCATGGCGGGCTCGCGGCCGCTTCGTTAGCTTGAGATACACCAAATTTGGTATTGAGTGACATGACTGTATGACGAACATAAATGACAAGTGGTAATATGGAAATCATGACATGTCATGTGCTACATGACATGCATGCCACGCTCATGGCGCGCTCGTGGCCGTTTCGTTAGCTTGATATACACCAAATTCGGGATTAAATAACGTGACTGTATGACGAACATAAATGACAAGTGGTAATATGGAAATCATAACTTGTCATGTGCGACATGACTTGCATGCCACGCTCATGGATCGCTCACGGCCGTTTCGTTAGCTTGATATACACGAAATTTGGTATTGAGTGACATGACTGTATGACGAACATAAATGACAAGTAGTAATATGTAAACCATGACTTGTCATGTGCGACATGACTTGCATGCCACGCTCATGGCGCGCTCGCGGCTGTTTCGTTAGCTTGATATACACCAAATTTGGTATTGAGTGACATGACCGTATGACTAACATAAATGACCAGTGGTAATATGGAAATCATGACTTGTCATGTGCGACATGACTTGCATGTCACGCTCATGGCGCGCTCGTGGCCGTTTCGTTAGCTTGATATACACCAAACTTGGTATTGAGTGACGTGACTGTATGACGAACATAAATGACAAGTGGTAATATGGAAATCATGACATGTCATGAGCGACATGACTTGCATTCCACGCTCATGGCGCGCTCGCGGCCGTTTCGTTAGCTTGATATACACCAAATTTGGTATTGAATGACATGACTCTACAACGAACATACTAGCATGCATGTCATCTACAACGCCATTTACATGCCACGCTCATGGTGCGCTTGCGTCCAGTTCGCTAGCTTGATATACACCAAAATTGGTATTGCGCGACGTGACTGTATGACGAACATAAATGACAGGTCCTAACATGTAAAACATGACATGCAAATTATGTAAAGCATGATTTGCTCCTTCCTGGCTGCTTCGCATTACCTCAATGCCCACAGTCCGCGGGATCTGCCGGCTTTGTTTTTTTTTTCGGTATTGTGCATGAGGCAATGTAAAGGCTTAGATTGATCTATCTTTATACTAGTATATCTTCCCTTGATTGTTAGCGCAATACCACTGAAGACGATCGAACTTTCACTTTCATGAATAAAAAAACTCACGGCCTGAGGAATGTACCCATTCAGGTATAGCACAGAAAGTCGAGTGAGGCGATTGGCAGCGGGCATGTTGGTATGCACTGTGGCCCATTTCACACTATCCTCTTTGTAGAGGCGGTTACAGTAAAAGTGACGACTGTATACCGAGGACATTTCGTACAAGAAATAAAACTTTAGTGCTGCTTTACTTTATTAACCGCACACATCCTTTGCGAATTGTGGAAAAGAATCGTGCATCATAAGGCGCCGTGTACCTTAGGCGCAAGTCCATTTGCAATATATTGGCAGAGCAAAGGCAGCCAGGACAACGAATGTCTCACACACTAAACCACGGTGTCTTCCTCGTCATCTTCAGTGCTGCCCCACTGCTGCGGCTGTTCTATATCAATTTGATAATAACTGACAATATGAAATAGAGTCAATTATTATCAAATCCGTAAAATGTTAGATACTATCAAGTCCTGAGGATGTTAGTTACGGGTAATCTTCGAGAGATGAGACACCAACTGACCTTTTCATATGAGATAGAAGTACGCACAAGCATCTGAACAACACTATTAAGCTTAGGCGTCTTACAAGCACTGGGTGCACATGCCTTAAAGCTTTGGTCGGTTCCTCAAGCTCCACGCTTAACGTAACCTCTCAGGTGCTCCAGTATGACTACCGTAAGCACACGTTCCAGAAAGGCACGCTGGACTCCGGTGTACTATTCTCCTGCATTGAAGCAACGCGGCGGGTTCTCTCTCCATCATGGGCGTACATCGTCGCAGACGCATCTGGCTATGCCCACGACACCGTCGCTGTCGGGTAAGGCGTTGCCTTTGTGTAGTGTGTATCCGCAGCTTTTACAGCAATGTGGAAAGAATCTCAACAATATCGCAAGTGTTGCCGTGTATCGCTTAAGCTTCGCCTTCAAGAGCAGATCCCGATACCGTGATCAGGCCCCGTGCGCATTGCCTTCTGAATTGCTAGCCGGCTTTGGTTCTCGGTGCATGCCTCAGCCGTGCCGTAAGGACACGAACGACTGTGCGCGTAACATTGGACGTTTCAAAGTATCACTGAATGTCTATTGCAAGCACAGTTTTATGTGCCCACTACGCCATAATTATTCTTTTTGCGAATCAGCGAAGGGCCCACCAGCCGTCCGTAGGGCAACACGTGGACTTACGCAGCTGTTCACTTTGTTGATGGTTCTGCTGCTGACGATGATTAAATATGTTTGAGCACTTATGGGTGGGCCTTTAAAACACCCACTCGTTGCTCAATTCACGTGTATTGATGCCTGGCGCGATTCTATGCTTCTACGACGCAATATATGATGCGTCAAGGAGACTTCTTCCACTACATGACATTCATATAGTGTTTTATTCCAGGGCAGTTTCAACAAATATGGTGGCTCTGTGGTAAAACAGCTACTTGCCGCGCAGACGGACTGGGTTTGATCTTCACTCGGACTCGAAAAATTTTATTATTTATTTTATTTTCATCTTTTTTTTATTTTTCGGTCACGGACAAGACGATGATTTTATGCTCACAACCAACGACGCCAACGCCGATGCCGGAATTTCTGCAAAACGAGTTCTTTAATGCTATCGCGTTAATATCGGAAGTGTTTGTGTGTATTCATTTATTCTGTACTGCTGTTCTGGTGAGCTGTGATTGTGTTGCTAACCGTAAAGAAAGAAGGCCCTTAAGACCACGATAGAAGTTTATACAGCTTCTGATTATAAGCAGGGCCTTTCCTGAAGTGATTGTGTAACAACAAAATAATGAACCGTAATTTTAGCGAATCAGCTATAGCGTTGCTAATTACAAATGTTCCACTTCTTCTCATCTGATGACTTACCCGACAGTCATTCGTGATTACTATGATAACAAAATGACGACTTAAAGGCCACGTTTCTCATCGTTCACTACTCTTCTTTTCACTATGACGTATGCAATCCCCTTGGCATTCTGCGAATCCGCAACAATAGCTGTCACAAAAGCGATGCTCTAAACAAGGAATCTAACTTACGTGTTATCACCGAATGTGGCTTACATAAAGTATTCTTCACATTGTCCTCCACACGCCACACCCGGTAACTCAGACGACGCGCGGAAAGTAACATACTGTAAGCAACGTGAAGGACAGATGTCCAAAGCAGCAATTACGGTTAACAATGCGACCGCGTAACGACGGCGTACACATTGCGTCCATTTCATCATCATCAGCAGCAGCAGCACCAGCAGCCTGCCTACGCCCACTGCAGGGCAAAGGCCTCTCCCACGTTTCGCCAATCAACCCGGTCCTGTGCTTTCTGCTGCCACGTTATACCTGCAAACTTCCTAATCTCATCTACCCACCTAATTTTCTGTCTCCCCCCTCACGCGTTTGCCATCTCTTGGAATCCAGTCAGTTACCCTTAATGAACCAGCGGTTATCCTGCCGACGTGCTACGTGCCCGGCCCATATCCATTTTAGATGTGAAGCATCTTATGGCGAAGCTTAATCCGGTGGTGGTGGTGGTGGTGGTGGTGTGCCGCGTGGCCTCCCTTACTGCGCATGCGCAAACCCTTTCAAAAAAATAAAAATAAAAACCTCCTCTCCCCCCTCTCTCTTCCAGGCATCCCTCCCCGCGGCAACCACACCCTCACTGCGCATGCGCATCCCCTCCTCTCTCACCTCTTACGTTCCCCCCCTCTCTCCTCTAGGCATCCCTGCCAGCGGCGTCCACACTCCCACTGCGCATGCGCGTCCCCCCCTCTCTCTCTCCTCTCCTACGCTCCCCCCCTCTCTCCTCTAGGCATCCCTGCCCGCGGCGTCCACACTCCCACTGCGCATGCGCGTCCCCCCCTCTCTCTCCTTTCCTACGCTCCCCCCTCTCTCGCCTCGCGACGCCGACGCAGGCAGCGTCTGCTAGCGAGTTTCTTGGTTGAAAAAACCAACTGCTCGCGCTGCACAACCGTTCACTGGCCACCCCGGCAATGGATCTTGACCTGCAAGGTGGTGCCGGTGGGAGATTTCTCCTGTGCGTTGTTGAACAATAAAAATTCGCAGCGTGCGCGTTAACTAAAAGCGGACTGCGGGTATCTGTGTCCAGTCGGAGTCTTCTGTCTCTCATTGCCCATTAGCAGCGATTGGCATGTTCCAGTAGGAAACACCGCTCCATCACTGCGTGCTTTGCGCCTCCCCAGTTTTCTCTCCTGCGCAACGCTGCGATGAGCGCCAGCGTCAACGGCGCCGCCAGTGTAAGCGTTAGCGCCCGCTGCTTCACATCTACACATGGTTCCCTTTAGTGGGAGTGGAGTGGAGTGGAAAAAACTTTATTTAAAACCGGCAGATTGGCGGCCTGGCCTAGGCCACCCGGTTGGTCGCGGTAAGGTTTAGCCTTTCCGCTGCTTCCCGGGCCTGCTGGATGGCCCAAACTTGGTCTTCAATTTCTGAGCTAGCCAGAGCGTCGCGCCAACGCGTCTCAAGGAGGTCCGGGTTGTTGCGATCGAAAAGCCGTGTAGTGTGTGGGCATTTCCATAGGATATGTTCTATGTCTGCGTATTCGTGTTTACATAGGATACAGCCAGCGTCGGGGAATTGCCTGGGGTAGATGCGGTTGAAGTGCACTGGGTTTTGAAAAGTTCTCGTTTGCAGACGTCGCCAGTCTACTTCTTGTGACCTATCTAGTTTACTGTGGGGTGGTGGGTTTATTTCCCTTTGTTTCTTGTAGTGGGTCAATAAGTCGTGGAAGGTGAGAAGCTGATCCTTATCATCCTGAGTTATATCGGCCCCCCCCTGGGATCATCAGATGGGTGTTCCCAGCCGCGGATGGTGAGTTCGCGCGCGGCAAGGTGAGCCTTCTCATTCAGGTTTGGGGGGGTTTTGGGGTCCTCTTCATCTTCTCCCATGTGCGCCGGGATCCATTTCAAGTACCTAGGTGTAAAGGCTCCGTTCTTGAAGTCCTCTGCCTTGCTGTTTAGGATTCTGGCCGCTTCACTAGAGACCCACCCTCTTGTGTAGTTTCGAATTGCCGGTTTAGAGTCGCTAATAATTCTGCTGTGACCTCTGCTGAGTATGGCTAGCGCTATGGCCATTTCCTCCGCGGCTTCTGAGTGTCTGGCTTTTACTGAGCTGGCCGACGCTATCATTCCTTTCGAGTCGATCGCCACGGTCGTGAAAGCTTCCTTCCCGGGGTACCTGGCCGCATCCACGAATAGGGAGTTCTCATTCTTGGCATAGTTTTTCAAGATTGCTTTCGTGCGGCATTTCCTCCGTTCCACGTTGTAGATAGGGTGCATGTTTTTTGGTAGCGTTTCAGTGATAATTTTGGCTCGTACATGTGGGTGGAGCATTTCCTTGGGACCCCTCATTCCGTGGTAATTTATGTTCAATTTCTCCATGATTTCCCTGCCTGCCCACGTGCTGGAGAGCCTTTCGAGTTGGGCTATGTGTTTAGCTTCAATTATTTCGTCCAACGTGTTGTGGACCCCCAACTGCAGCAATCTTTCGTTGCTGGTGTAAGATGGGAGACCTAGGGCTGATTTGTAGGCCTTCCTTATGAGAGCATCTATTTAGCGGGAGATGGTGTAATTTTTTTCTTCTTCTTGATTTCAACTATGATATCCTTAACCCCCGTTTGTTCCCTGACCCACTCTGCTCTCTTCCTGTCTCTTAAGGTTACACCTATCATTTTCCTTTCAATCGCTCGCTGCGTCGTCTTCAGTTTAAGGTTGAACCCTCTTTGTAAGTCTCCAGGTTTCTGCTCCGTAGGTAAGTACCGGTAAGATGCAGCTGTTATATACCTTCCTCTTGAGGGATAGTGGTAGTGGAGGGATAGTGTCGTCCATTTACGTCAAGGTTAACCGATCAAGCCTACTTAGACAATGAGTATTGTTGCCATGTGCCACTCCCCACAGCACTCAATAGGTGCTCGATGCTTTGGCGTAGAGAGTTCAGAGTTGTCCTAAACCCAGGTTGCTTCCCTTCTAAACGTTTTCCATATGTGGCTTCCTCTAACTCGCATACTGTCTTGGTGGTATATTACAGGTTTGCGTTTATGGACCACAATACTGCCACACGCGCTCCTTTCTATGTTTTATGTTACCGGCCCATTGCACGTGTCGATACTGCGTTGCACCGCGCTAGAATGACTGAGAGCATTCCAGATTATTTTAGGATCATCGCATAGGCTTGAGCGCGCAAACGCGAACAGCTGAGGTTATACTGGAACAAACTCGGCCACCAGCGATAACGCTCGAATGTTCGACGTCGCGTGTATAAATGCCGACGCGCATTGCCGCGGCTCAGTTTTTCGACGACCGACGCTGTGCGCGCCGATATCAGTGTACAGCGTGCTTTGCCTGCTGTAATTTTATTTTCCGTTTCACGGCCACAAGTTCGGCCAAATAAAGAGTTGCACCTTGAAGACCTCGACTGCTCCCTTCGTCAACGTCACGACCAGGTGACAATACTTAATCTAGCTATCAATAATTTAAGGTGTGTTCTGCGAAGGCTTGCCTCTCTTAACTTATCTCAAGGGACTTCGGGAACCTGCGATCATGCTATCAACAAGTGTTATTTAACAAATGATCTGATATTGTATAGTCAGGAATCTTCTTACAAGTGGTGTTGTACTCTCTTGTACAAATGCCTCCGAGCATTGAGCCTACACGGGTAAATTATTTACTCTTCCGCCTACCTGCGCAGCGACATGTACGAACAGTTCCTGTCATTGGGCAACGAAAGTCCGTATTCGACTTCTATGGACAATCTGACCCGTTTCCGGGCCAACAGTCAGATGAGTGGGCTGACGATCGATGCGTTCCCCGCGTTCCTTCCTATCAAGGGCGTCGACATTATCACGTTCTCGAACGGTAAGCATTCGCGTAGCAGGAACAAAGACCTGAACACTTTCATACGCTATCTAAAGCCACTACGCCATTTGGAATGAATTAGGTAGCTAGGAGAGGTCACTTAAAAGTCACCACGGCTGAGTATGTTCTAAATTTGCTGTCTTTTCTATGTACTTTCAGATTTCAGACTTAAGGGTGTCTTCGGTTCCGACTATCTGCGGCTCCTTGGCCTGTCTCAGTCGTTGGCGCGCGATAGCGAGCAGCGCGCCGGTCTGGAACACCTCAACGACGACCAGGCGAGAGGCATCCTCGAGTTCTCCATCCTCACGAGAAGTCTGGCGGTGCCCACTGCGTACACCCTTTCGCCGGTGTTTTACGAACAAGACGTTCCCGAATCCTTCAACTACGGCATGGTCGGGAGCCTCATTGCCAAGGAGTTGTCTGAGGTGAGAAGTTACATTGAAGAAGAAAAGCGGTGTTAGCACTCTCCGGAGTGCACCGTATAATCGTCATAAACTATGGTAGTATACAACTTAAGAAGACAGGAAAAGCCCCGCCCCCCACGACCGAAGCGCGGCAGCTGGTCGCCTCTGCAACTAACGAAATAGTCACGACCATGCACTCGGCAATGTCTTTCGAAAGCGGGTTTACCGGCTATCTGGCTCTTGATGTTAGTCTGTAGTGTGCGTCCATTGGTACATGCTTGCGTGCACCTGCCTTTGAGTAGTAAATGCCGTGGACTTCTAAAGCTGTATGCGACTATAGTGACGGCCTTCACAACCTCAAGCGAATGAAAGGATAGGACAGAAACTCCTCTATTACTAGTTTAGTATAACACGACTAGTCGGCAAGAAGGTCTTGGTGCAATAACTCTCATATGTTTTGCTTCCCATTCCTTTCTTGAAAAACTTATCCTCGCTACTTTCCTGTCAACAATGCGAAATTCCTCTGGTAACACGGATGCCGTACACGCCCTTGAAGTACCGGGCACACAAGGTTAAGAATATAAGACCGGCGTGATTTAGGAAGACATATTCTGTGAAAGGTACGAGCATAGCCTCCCCGTATTCAAGAACGTCCCTCCATTCAACGTTCCTCATACCTCAAATAGAAAATGTCGACGGCAGCACCGCTCCTAGATACATATGACTACTGCGTATGAGTGATGATCGGCCGCAATGCTTAATAATCGAGACGTCATTGTCAATTGGGCAATGGCGCTGTCAAAGACGAAACTTCACGCGTGAAACGTTGGGCTAGTTGGTGTGATATTTCTAGGATCAAGAGCGAAAATCTTGTCGATGAAAAACTGGCAGGAAAGGTGCTTTTTCCTATTAGTCCTGCTTCCCATCCGTCGGTGTAGCTATTCATCGACAAGCTTTCGCTCTTGATCCTAAAGATGAACTTAAAGGCGAGGCTCAAAAAAGTATAGGAGGGTTTAGTGTGGTGCCGAAGCCACTTCAATGAAGGGTTGAATGTACAGATGTAAATAAAATTGTAGTTAGATCTGCCCCGGAGTGTGGTACTTTGAGAAAATTAACGAAGGTATTAATCAGTGTTGAAAACTGTCGGTCGCTTGAAAGTGTTGTACCCAAATACAGAGAGCGGTGTGACGCACACTAGTTCTGGAAATATTTAATAATAGCTACCTACGCTACGAATTTCGAAATCTGCCCTGCTTGTTAATGTTTGGTGTCTTTTCTTTTAGACAAGTCTCGCATATACAGTCAAATTACCCTTAACATCCAACTATTTTCGCGCACGACAATGCTTTAACGTCTGTGTACAGGATTACATACGGCTACATAGTGCAAAAATACTGGAACGCATCCTATATCAAACATCGGGCAGCGCGAAATGCTCAATTCAGTTTGCTTTCTCTCACTTGTTGGCTTTATCTCGCAAAAGGCGGCTTTTCTGCCTGCGTTAAGGACAGCGAGCGGTGATATCAGGAGCGCGCCGCGTGGAGTGAGTACTAACGCTTGCCGCCACCTGCTTTCTCCTGTAATTCCTCGTCGTCGCCCCAGTCATGCGTAGTCGCTGTTCGCTTCGTGGAAAATCCAGCCAGCTCCACTTCGCGAAATCTGTCGAAACAGTAAAACTTATGCCCGTCCTTCATCAGGCTATGTCGTACTTCAATATTTTACAAGTCTTCCGTTCGTTGGCGCTCAGCTTCGGCCTCTCTTGCGCGAACATCGCGGTTGGCTCGGCGACGACATGCCCGTTCTCGCGTCAACTCTTGCTGGCGCTCGCGTCGGGCGGCTTCTTCACCGGGAGAATGAGAAATGTTCGCCATCTTGAAAGCGCACACACCTGAACACTGACACTGACAGCTATTTTGCACTCCAGTGCGTGTCGGGTGGCGGAGTGGAATGTAAAAGTGTGGAGGATCTCGGAGTTCACCCCTAGATATCCTCCGCCTTCGCCCTCGCCTGTCGCAGCACACGCAGCCCTCCCCTTCCTACCGAGGCTCACTCTCGTCACAGTACGAGGCCACGTGATGAGCGCTACCACAACTGCGGACACGAAAACCTCGGCAAAGAATGGCGTTGCTGCTAAAAACAAAACACGATCGGAGACTATATTCCGCGCCGATATATGCCCGCGGTGCACGTATTTAAAAACTAAAGAGCTCTCTTTCATAAGATGCTTTGTTTCATTCGATGCCGTTTTTTCGCGCGTACAGTCCCTCCCTGTAGATATAACTCGCAGCCCCACCACAAACCATGCAAAAATAAAATTTGCAACAAAAATGAAAAAACAAAAGGTACCCGCGTTCATGGCGTGAAGCCGCCTTCATTGTATTATGTTACACAGTGCGCTGAAGACGACTTGCGCAACCAAATGCGGCCAGTTCGATGAAACTTTAATACCGAATTATACGATATATTCAATTAATTCCAGTTGTCTTCTTAGTTCGATATATGCGGCTGTAGTACTTCAGCAATGCAGTTTTAAAGACTAATTGTAGTAATCACCGAACCGTGCTAGTGAGCCTTTTGTTTGAGACTTACAGTGAGAGCCTGTATGTCAATGTTTTGCGATAATAAAACTTGAACGAGCGATGACCGCCAGTAAATAAAAGTAAGTAAAGAAAACATATTTTTACATAGTGTGGACAGCCTGTCCGCGCTCTGTCAGTCGCTCCTTGTTTCTTCCATGAGGATACGTTGTGACAAGTTTCATGACGGCGCTTCGAGGTCGTCACTGCCGATCTCTTCGCCTGCCGAAAGTACTACTAGGACCGTAATAGTAACTCACATTCGCAACTATTCCTTATCGCGTCTGCACGGTATCTCAATCACTACACGCGCCCCCCTGCCTGTCAGAGCGCAAGCGCACGTAGTGATGAAAGTTGGGATACATAGTTTGATATTCAGACACACAGATCTGTGTCTAGTCGCTGCTCAACGCTGTTACGAGTAGTTGGTACCTTATTGCTGTTTATGTAGCCAGCGTAATGCTCATCGTTGCGCTATGAAGCGTCCTTTTGCATACTTGTCGAGATTACAACAAATCAGCATCATCAAAGTACGTGTGCTTTAAGTACTACGGTGGCACTTGTCTCTTCCAGGGGAAGCCATACTACATACATTACTTGAGCGCAAGCGCACGTAGTGATGAAAGTTGGGATACATAGTTTGATATTCAGACACACAGATCTGTGTCTAGTCGCTGCTCAACGCTGTACGAGTAGTTGGTAGCCTACCTTATTGCTGTTTATGTAGCCAGCGTAATGCTCATCGTTGCGCTATGAAGCGTCCTTTTGCATACTTGTCGAGATTACAACAAATCAGCATCATCAAAGTACGTGTGCTTTAAGTACTACTGTGGCACTTGTCTCTTCCAGGGGAAGCCATACGACATACATTACTTGAGAGTCGTACAGGTTGTAGAAAATACAGATGTTCAATATAAATTCTATGACAGTCAGCCTCCTGTCGCCTTCGCACAGGAAGCTCTACATCGAGACGGAAATACTTTGCCGCAGCTAAACTTACAGTCAAGTGACTATTTAATAAAAACTCGGTAATTAGATATTTAATCATTGACACCATATCAACATTCCTTAATATCCAATGATGCGTAATTAGATGTAATCATTATCGAATCTGATGGCGATACCGAACGTTGCCGTGCCCGGTGAGCAAACAACGTGGTCTCGCTTGGTAGCCATTCCATACCTTCAACTGACCATCGGTTATCTCTCCTTCTCATGACGTGACCTGCCCAGGTCAATTTCATGGACACTACAGGCACCCTTTTCCCGTCTCCGACGCCGTCAGTGTCGCCGTGATGTGCCGTGTAGTGTAGGAGGACGATAATGTTGACCTGCGCGTCATATAATCATGCGAGTGAAAGCGTGCGAGGGCAGCCGATGATCGTGGCTCTAGCAAAGAGGAAACTCGCCGGCCATCTTCAGTCACGTTGAAGGCCCATGAGGGTTCCTTGAGCGGGGGCTGCGCGGCTCCGGCAGTAACTGCGTACTTTCAGCGGATGGGCGCGGTAGCGCGCCTGTTATCATAACAAGGAATTGCAGATGTCTTACATGTTTGAACGTGCCGGGTTTTCATAGCCGGGTTCATGTTGAAGCGATAGACAGCTCGGAGGTTGCTTGCTCGGTAGAGAGGCCACATTTGCTTGCGCCAGCGTTTTGTTCATTTATGCCCGGTCGCATGCTAAAGAAGTTAGCTTCTAGCCTCACTTCGTATAACATTCCACCTTAGTGTTTTCGCATCCACTGCTTCGATCTTGCGGCGAAACTAATAATTTTATGCTAATTCCAACTAGGACATTGGCTATCTTAGTTTGTGCTCTAGTGAATTCTGCTGTCTTCCTATCTCTTAATGCCACGCCTATCGTTTTTCATTCCATCGCTCGCATATTCTCGCTAATGCTATTGTATATATTCTTAGTGTTTATTCTTTATAATGCCAATGAATCATCAAGCTCTTTTTTATGCTACCTGATGTTCATTTTAAGCCGTGAAACCTACGTTAGACTGGAGAATCGCAACACAGAACACAGATAAAAAGACAAGTGTATTACTTTACTTTGCTCGTTACACTGTGTTGCACTTAAGAAAATAAGGAATCCTTCGACCTTCTCCTTGCCAGTCCTGACTTGCCACATATCAAACTCTCTTTAAAGAGACACTTAAGCTCTCCTTGGAGATTGTGGAATGCACTTATATGGGAAATCTCCACTCACAAAAAGTAAAAAAAAAAAAACTGGCAGATCCCACGCACTGTGGGAATCGATGTAAAGCGAAGCAGCCAGCAAGAAGCATATCATGCTGTACATAATATGCATGTCATTATTCACATGTTAGGACCTGTCATTTGTTTTCATCATACAGTCACGTCGCGCAATAAAAATTTTGGTGTATATCAAGCTAGCGAACTGCACGCAAGCGCACCATGAGCGTGGCATGTAAATGGCATTGTAGATGACATGCATGCCAAGATTTTCATGTTACCACCTGCCACTTATGTTCGCCTAGTTTGTTACCTCGAATCGCAGCGAGACGCGAGACCAATCTGCCTCCGTTTCGCATGCGTTCGTATTCTCGCGCTTTGCGTATCGTGCAGGCGCCATCCGCGTTCCAGAGTTTAAATTGACGGACACTTTGTCAGTTCCACAGTATGTTCCTCGAACGCTTGTGCCCACTGAGACGGGGTCAGTAAGAATGGAACGTGATGCGCGCGTCTCCCCCCTTGCATAATTAGAGACGCCGGGCAAAGCGACGTTACGAAAGCAAAGCGCGAGCGCTGTAGAGTCCAACGCGACCGGCGTCCGTTTGCGCGCCCCGGCGCCCACCTGACACCGTGCCAAGGCACTGCTGGAGGGACGGACGGACGGACGGACATGAGCATGAGACGTTAAAGGCTTTCGCCTTAAAAATTTGGTGTATATCAAGCTAGCGAAACGGCCACGAGAGTGTCATGAGCGTGGCATGCAAGTCATGTTGCACATGACATGTCATGATTTCCCATATTACCACTTGTCATTTATGCTCGCCATACAGTCATGCCACCCAATACCAAATTTGGTGTACATCAAACTAGCGAAACGGCCGCGAGCGTGCCATGAGCGTGGCATGCAAGTCATGTTGCACATGACATGTCATGACTTCCATATGACCACCTGGCATTTCTGTTCGTCATACAGTCACGTCACGCAATACCAAATTTGGTGTACATCAAACTAGCGAAACAGCCGTCAGCGTGCCATGAGCCTCGCATGTAAATCATGTTGTACATGACATGCAGGTCATGATTTTCAATTACCACCAGTCATTTATGTTGGTCATGCAGAAATGTCTCATCGTACCAATTTTTGGATATATCAAGTTAAGAAAACGGCCTCAGGAGCACTATGACCATGGCGTGTAAATCATACTTTACATGACAAGTTAGTCATGATTTTCATGATATGACCAGTCAATTCATGTTCGTCATACAGTCATGTTATGCCATACCAAGTTTGGTATAAATCCCATTAACGATACGGCCACGAGAGCGCAAAGTCGTAGGCGGCTAGATAGATAGATAGATAGATAGATAGATAGATAGATAGATAGATAGATAGATAGATAGATAGATAGATAGATAGATAGATAGATAGATAGATAGATAGATAGATAGATAGATAGATAGATAGATAGATAGATAGATAGATAGATACGCTCAAAGTCGCCGAAGTTCGCTAAGAAATGCTTCGCATTTAAAAAATCAACACTCCCTTTTTTTCCCCTTGGAGTATACATTCATTCATTACAGCGGACTAACTTCTTGCAGATCTTTATTTGCTGTATTTGTGCACATTTTGCAGCGTCGCCATAATGGTCGTATATTGCCACATGGTTTAAAAGCAGAGCGCCCTCTTGTGTCTTGTTTTTTTTTTAACGACAAAGTTGTCGGTGCTACGTATTTGTGATTTACTATAGTGTTATATCTTTAATGCTAGGATCGCATCCGCATGTGCAGGTGGTGGCACCCGGTAGTCCCTCCATCACTGGAGAAGCAACGGCAGAGGCGTCAGGAGAATGGTGGTCTGAAGCTTCTAGGAGATCTTTCAACAAGTGAGCTTTATTCCCAGCTCCGTTCCTCATTCTACATTACATTCATTGCCATTGGTGGCGAAGGATTTTAACACGAAAGTGTTTTATGCTGGTGTGCACCAAAACTTCAGTGATGGATTTCCGTCACGGAAATGACATCGAAAAAATCTGCATGATCAGATCACAAAGAAAAGTTCCATTAACGGCAGTCGAACACACAACCTCTCGGTCCGCGACAA
>JALIZH010015881.1:85000-100506 GCA_030522465.1 Rhipicephalus appendiculatus | reverse complement strand
TGAGGGAGTCAATATGAGTCATTACGTTTCATGTGAAATAGTGTTCGGAAAAGTTGACACAGTTTTACGTATTGTAGTGGCGATTTATTTGATGTTAGCTCTGCGGCCAGGAAACATGAACTGCAAAAGAAACGCAAGCAGAGACACGCGCGGTAACGTCCAGACTTTTTCAGAAAAAATGAGCAATTCTATATCACAAAAAAAAATGGCTTCCTCACGGCCACTTTACTTTTCTACGTGCAAAATTGAATTGCGAACGCACCTGTCAAAGAAACTGATGTCCCCACCAGGGAGCCTAATGGATTTCCCTCATGTACTACCAGAACCATTTTCTTTGATGTGGCATACTTCTAGAAGTTCAGGTTCACTCTGGTCTTTTTCCTGATATGGAGTCTTAATATTTTGAGAAAGTGTCCTCTGAGTCGTTACTGTCCCAAGTGAAGTGCGACAGAATATGATATAAAGTTAAATGAAGCGGGCTGGGCGCACTTGTCTGCGTAGAGTAGCGACTGCTCTCGTGAACAGCGCTTTCAGAATAATATTTCTTGGACAGGCAAAAATAAAACCGGACGCCGTGCTGTAGAATCGCACGTCTTACGTATGACGTTATCATATTGTGCCTGACAGGTCAATCATACAGAGAATGAGAGAGAAAACGGTCAAAAAGTTAGGAGTGTAGACACGCTTATGCCCACTTTGCACGCCCAATGGTTGAAAAGGCACGGTACAACTCAAAGAAGGAAGAATGACTTTACGTTATTTTCGCTTAGTTAAACACTCTAAGATTATCATAGCCTAGAAATTTTCACGAGCACTTCTGCAATATGTCAAGGCGGAAAAATTATATGCGCGACAATAAGCCGCACACTGTTTATGTGCGATGCAAATTCGCCGCGTGACAAATTAATTCATTGTCAGGTGATTCGCCGTTGGGGTTTCCGGCAATAGAGGCCATTGCTTTAATCTGGAAAATACCTTATATTTTTGTAGATATAATTGCATAACTGCCCTTAATAAAATATAATACGCTGCTAAGTATTGATTTAATAAATTGTCTTTGATTAGCCAGAATTGCGCATTATCGCTTTAATCACCAACACAATAAGCATAATTTATAGTCCGCCTCAAAAAAGCTCGGATTGAAGTACTAATTTTATGCACAGATTGGCTTGGTTGTTTTCCAGGCTAAAATTCAGAAGCTCCAGAAACACCTAAAATGTCAAATACACGCGCGTTCGCGCGCCATTACTAAAAGATTTCCAAGTGTTATTTGGTAGAGACACGGCCGCGTTCATTGATACCGTACTCTACAGGAGTTGCCACTCTTTGGCGGACGCAGAATGAAAACTCGTTCCTGACGCGTCCGTGAAAGAGCGTCAATGCCGATACAATTTCACCTCTACAATGTTCTGAATAGGCTCGAAAAATGCAAGAATAACTCATATATACAGTCGATATTGGAAAGTTTGAGAATTGTGGACCCAAGGCACCGCGTATCGAAGCTGCGTTGGGTAGGCTGCTCTTGCGTTCAGAGGATCAGCAGAGTTTGAGAATTGGGTCAAACGCAGTCTGCAGTGGGTCAAACGCAAGGGCCGCCACATGTGACGAAATTAAAGAAAATCACAGTTTCGCCACAAGGCGAAGTAATGAATGCGATAGCAACAAATTGGAATGTCAAGCGACGAATGGCAAGCAGGTCGAAACGTGCAGCGCGCTACTCACCCACACATGACACACGAAAACAACACGCACAGGACGAGAGCGAACTAAAAACATTCACAGCTCGACACTTAACGCGCTGCTCAAACAGAAACGACGCACGAAACGTATTCACAGGTACGGACGAGCGCGAACTAACAAGTGTCACAGTTGTTACTTCGCTGTGTTTGAAAAGCGTGCTCTTTTCGCAAACGGGGGGGACTGCAGCGAGCGATGTGACCTTCCCGCGCCCGGTAACTACAACGCTATCGTTCTGACTAAGCCCCATTCTCCGCCACCGCGAGATAAGCGCGCGCGCGCACGGGCATCTACCCCCCCCCCCCCCCTTCGGGTAAAGTGCGCGCCGGGGAGCGCGCGTCGCGACGAACGGCGCAGCTAAGCCCCACCGAGCGCAGCCTTTGCGCCATCTCGCTGGTAATGCTGAAAACACGCTGAAAACTCGCTGTATATAAATAGCTCGCCGTTTGAACGTTGAAGGACGTTCGCCTTCGTGGCTGAATGGTTCGCGCCGCGCGCTGCAGAGCGAGAAATCCCTGGTTGGATGCCGCGCGTCGCAAACATTTTTCTGAATTATTTTTCTTTGGGGTTTTTATAAATATATAGATACATATTCATATACGGCACATGACGCCGACGCCAACGCTGACGCCGACGGCGAAAACCAGCCGAGAGTGTCCTTATAATTGCTATCGCAATAAAAAAAATGCGAGACCATGGCCATACTGCGTCGCCGCCCGCGTGGCCTCTGTGCCGTCTCGCTGGCGACCCACGACGCGTTGAGGAGCAATGCTGGTTTTAAATTTTTGGGTCTTGGGTCAACGCGAGTGCAAGAGCGCAACAGTGGCTTGGGTTCTGTGCATGCGCCCTGACGGCTCGCAAGTTTCGTGAGTCCCCAAGCTTCTTGGGGTCACAATGCTCAAGCTGTCTATTGTAAATACAATTCCCGTATTTGTACACAGCTCTGTATGAAGCTTCATCGGCCGTATTAGATAAAAAAAATACGTAATCCACAACGCATGTGTCATAAGACATTTCATTACTTAAGTAAAGCTACGCAACAGATTAGCACAAAAGCAAGATCTGTTTACTGACATCGCCTTGTTAGCACTGTTAACCACCAGCAATATGATTTAGTCATGTACAACTTGATGTGGTCTCCTCCTAATAAATCCGCAGGTGTTGCTTTAATGCTCGACGATATTCTTTGTCTTGAAACCCATGAGCACGTAGAATTTGTGCCTCCTAGATGCGCTCTTCGGTTCTAGCATCGAGGAAGGCGCACCATGCATATCCACTTCCGAAATTTCCGGTAGGCGATAAATGTACTGTGTGCTCTGTAAGCCAATAGGAAGGTGGAAAGCAGCGTTTCCGGAGTCCATGAGACGAGCTTTTTCGAGCTCCAGGCTACCTTCTATCATTTGGCTTTAGCCAGGCGTTATGAAAGCGCCAGCGATGAGCTACCGTGTCGTCAATCGATTACAGGAAACGCTCGTCGCATTTCCGGCACGCTTGTCCGTTTCCTCGCAACTGCTGCGAAGCGATAAGGCGAGTCAATCCCGCGAGCCGTATTGCGCTTCCGTCAACGTTCCTCACTATTAATGTGCAGCTATAACGCTGCTAATATGGTCGTCGTTCGCTAAGCCCAACAACGCGGCGCAGTGGAGGTATGCAGCTGCGGCACACTAAGGTAACACAAGGTGACTATTCCCATCTTGCTGCCATGAAATGAAACAGGCGATACTGCCGTGCCGTTGCCATGAGCGTTACTGTGAACAAAAAGCCGCTCAAGAGTCGTTTTCGACAGGCCAACGAAAAAAAAACCTAGTGCTGCCGATGCTCAGGCGAGCGAACGGTCCTATGTAGACGGCTGATAAGACCGCTTCCTTGGCGACGCATGCGAATGATTTCAAGAAATGTTTGTGTACAATGTTTTTCAGACATACTCAGAAAAAATTGTGTAAGCGAGATACAAATATATTTTTAAAATGTATCTCGATACAGAAACATAGATACTCAAAAGTATGTATGAAATACTGTCGCGATGCAAGAATGAATGAATGAAAAACTTAGAAATTCTTCCGGCGAAGAAGGGGCCCTTAGTCGAGGGCTCCTGTGGCCTTTGCTATCTTGCGAGCTCTGTCGATCAGCTTGAGCTGTTTGTTCTTCAGGCTTCGAGCAGGACAGCGCAGCCTCCCACTGCTCCGGTGTTGGTGTGTTGTCTCTTGGCACTACCTTTGAGTGTTGGCAGGCCTATGTTACGTGATAAAGTTTTGGGTGTTCCCAGCATAGCGGGCATTTGTTGTAATATATTGCCGGATAGATGTTGCTGAGAAGACTGAGATTGGGGTACGTATTTGTCTGTAGCTGTCTCCAGGCAACCGACTGCTCTCTGCTGAGGTTTTTTGGGGAGCGGGGTAAATCCTCCTAAGGGCTCTTTGGTGCTCTAAAATTGCTCCATAGCGCCTAGAAACTGTGGCTGGTTCCTCGTCGTTGTGCGCCCCCCGGTTGGCGTATGCTCGGGCATTGGCGTCTGCACGCTGGTTCCCTGTCACAGTTTCATGGCCTGGTGTCCACGTAATGGAGCAGCTCGAGAAGGTGATCTTTCTTGCCTTGAGTATGTGGATGGCCGCAGTGGATATGCGGTCACTGCTGTACTGTCTGCACGCTTCTTGGGAGTCAGTAACTGTTTCTGCAGTAGACTCATTGCTCTGGTGCGTGATGGCGAGTGCGATCGCTACTTCCTCAGCCACGAGGATGTTGTTGCTTTTGATAGAAGCGCTGTTGACTTCCCTGAGCTGGTGATCAACAACGCTTACTACCGCCACCGAGTGGTCTCTCTATGTGGTCGCGTCAATGTACAACACGTCTGTTCTCCCCGTGAAATTTCTTTCCTGTGGTTTTGATCTTGCTTTTCGTCGGGCCTTCTGAATTTTCGGATGAATGTTTCTAGGTATTGGGCTGATCTCAATGATCTGGCGAGAGTATCGCGATATGGCCCAGCCTTGCGTCTAGCGTATGTCTAAGTTATACTGATGTAATTTAGAAGTTTTTAGATTGTAAGCGCATCTAGGGCTTGAGTGTTTTGATGCAATAAAGATTTCTTTGTAAATGAAAAGCTCAGTGGTGAGTAGTAGTGCGAGCAATGAGTTGCGGTCTTGTTTCTATTCCATGCACTTCCAGTCGAACTGTGTTTTCTCACGAAGTCAGAAAACACAATTTAAAATTTCGAAAACCTTGCACTAAGCAATGCGAGGCTTAAAACAGTGCTATTGGATGATTCCGAATATTAATCTGGTTGTTTATAGGTTGTTTCTAGTCCTTTTCTAGAAGTCTAAATTTAGGGGCCCGTTTTATTTGTGAGACACAATATTAATGAGAACTAACACTGAATTTTGCCAAGACAAATATAGGGGACGTTATTAGTAGTAATGTAATGTGAATGTTAATGTGCAGTAATGAGTCAATGAACTCAAGTAAATGAAGTAATGTAAATGTGAAGAAAGAAAAGTGGACGAAAAGATAACTTGTCGCCGGGAGGAACTCAACCTGCGACCTTCCAATAACGCGTCCGGTCCTTTACCAATTGAGGTACGTACGGCGGCGGTTATCCCTCCGTGCTCTTCTATATGGTATACATAAGCACTTAGACGTGGGAGTGTCAGTCAGTGCGGCCCAGTAGCCATTACGGCAAGTGTGGAACACTCTTTTTTTTTTGCCTGCTGGTGTCACCTTGCACGCGATCTTATTACAAGGTGGTTCTCGTTAATAATCCATATCTAGCTCATTCAGGTACTAAGTTGCCTCAACGTCGATGCTAGGCTTGAGCAGGGCTGGGCAGAGATACTCGAAAAAGTATTCCGGAATACAGATATTGAAATACATGGGTTGGGAGCCTAAAATACAGATACTGAGATACATTTGTCTTTGACGTAACGGGATATTTCGGAGATACATTTGCTAAAACAAGAAAGAAGTATACCGGAAAACAGTCACAGAAATACAGATACTCAAATACTTTTTTTTCGGGGATGCTGATGCTCCGCAAATACATTTATGAAAGTGCTACATATTATTGTGAATAATGTTGCAGAACATTCAAACTTGAAGTTAAAGTAAAGTGTTCACTAACTCGAGTAACTATAGAGAACGCATCTGATTATTTTACTCAGAAAATCTGGTTCGCTAAGAAGGTTGTTGCTTTAGCTGCATTTAGGCAAGAGCAGCTTCTCAAATACGAGTATGCTGTTTGCTAGACAGCGACGGTTCGGCTCCAACACAAGACTCCCTCACTCGCCAAATGGCTGGCCCTCGAAAAAAAATTTGGGCTGCTACACGAGCCTTGAAAGATAGCGACTTTGTGGACAAGGCAAACAATACTGCCTCTGCGGTTCGGCTGTCAGCGGCGTCGAGTGCATTAGCACATGGGCCATTCTATGCCTCTAGGGTACCCTTCGCCTCCCCCACTGTGTCGCCGACCGGTAGCGTGCCTTCGTTTGACTTAGTATAAAAAATAGACTTCCTTTCTCCTTTTCAAACACGTCAGAGCATTGTCGAAAAAAAAGTAACGCGATACCTGTGTCCTGTACAATTTCGAAATACAATAGATACGCCTAAAAAGTGTTTCACTACTGAGATACAGATGTATTTTTGAAATGTATCTCGATACAGAAATACAGATACTGAAAAGTATTTTTGAGATACTATCGCGATACTCTTGCATCGCGATACTGCCCAGCCCTGGGATTGAGCTAGGTGATGCTAGGCTGTTTTTACCTGGAGTCTCAGCGCTTTGAGTTTCGACTTAAGTCACAGACAGCCACAGACATGACATGGTTGTACAAACTCCAGCGATAAAAACTCGCGCTGAAACCAAGCGTTCGGACCTCCCATAGGTCAACTTGCACGTCACCGTTGCCGGAGGCCCTTCATCGCTTCAAGGTTTTCTCGCTACCACCGTTGCCTTTCCCGTTCCCTAATATTCTCTCGTTGTACGTGCTCGGGGTCTCCGGCTCACCGCCATCGCTTCTCAGCCATTTGTTGGGATAACTCTTGCCTCCTTAATTTTTAGTGAAACAGTGTTGAGGAGTGGGATTCACCCAATTTTTGTGGCACGCATGCGTTTATCAGGTGTTAGGGCTAACTGTTGCCTTCTTTATTTTTGGTAGACCAGTGGTGAGTAGTGGAACTTACCCAATTTCTGTTCACGTTTATGATTATGAAATTTTTCTGGATCGACTCGAAACGAACGATTCACTAAAAAGCTTTGCTGTTAAAAACTATAACTGTTTCGAAATACTTTATTCTGGTTCAAGAATTATATTGGATAGCCGAGATACTTGAGCATAAGCTTACCTAAGATGATGGCCAATTAAATCTCAGAATAATTTGCGAAAATTAATTGAGTGAGTGTATTGATAAATGGGGCGGTTTTCTTGTGAGCAGCTGGGATCTGGTGAAGCAGATCACAAGTCGGCGCTTCTTTTCTGCTATATTCTCTAAATTCTTTTGATGGTAAATTCTTATGAAATTATTTTCCTACCTCACAATAAAGAATGTTGCGTCATAGTGTTGGTTAATATAATGTTTACCATCATCAGTTTCAGAGGTTGTTTGACAATATTGCTGACCCAAATCTTCTTAACTTTAGTGAGAGCATGTCTTGATTAGAATAGCCCCGGAAGATGGACTGGCCTCCGCGGACCGAAAGAATGACGTGCAGGTAGCCTTGCTATAAACTCCTGCTACTTCTTCCTCTGGAGATGGGCTATGGAATAAGGGACGCGACAGTTAGAGCTGATCCCAGTTTCAAGGCCAGTCTGAACAATAATTAGGTTATTGGCTTTACAACCATCCTATATATTGAGTTTCGCTGATCAGCGCATCACGCAGTTTATTTACACTGTATCATGTGTTTATTGTATCTGTTATATTCTCTGTGCTCGCTAGTTGTATTACATTATTTAGCATACGCTGTTTTATTCCGTAATTACGTAATCTTTGGCCCATGTAGCAGATTCTGCAAGAAAACTAATGTTCCATCATCTCCCAAACACCACCAAAATAAGGGCATTCCATACAAAGTGCATTGTGTGCAAATAGGACAATAATGCATATTGAGCTACACCGACCGGGAAAAATAAGGGTTCAGAAATTGTATCGTTTAAGGATACATTATCACCACAGACGTCATAACTAGTTCCATGTTCAGCAAAACACATGTCTGCTAGCGGTGTTGCATTTTTGCAACTGCTTCAACTTGGCATGTTATATTGATAGCTCCAGTAGTAAACGACGTCACAATTGAGGTGTTGACATTTCCCTTTCAGAAAAAATTGCCACATTAAGCCCTTTAAACATAACAATATAGTCATGACAATGATTTCGTACATAAGGATATTGGCATTTAGCATTTCATGTGTTTATCCAATGAACTGTGAAAGGACAGCATTCTATAGACGGGCCGGCGAGAAAAAAAAAGCATTCCTACATTCACAGTGAAGGTCGTGTATTGAACGATCTACTACGACCAAGGCGTTCCCCGTCTAGCTAGATAAATATCATATCAAGAGTAAACGAATAACTTCACCCACAGGAGTAGAGGAGGAGGGGGGTGGGGGGTAAATAACGCACCCGAAGGAATCGTACCACCTTAACTACGTACGGCGCCAAACTATGCCTCTCCTGCATTCTATCGTGGCTCCTGTGTGTGACATTGCGGGTATTACTGATCAAACGACTTCTGGAAATTGGGTCCCCACACTTTGATTGCTAGACCCTTTGTCCCACCCCTTCTTACGACGAAGTTGAAGCCAGGCAGGGAACGTAAGTGACGTACATGTGCGTGAGACGAACTCAAATATTGGAGAGGACTATAGTTGTTGACAGTGGACCAGGTCCACTTCAAGGCTGTCAGGGCTTCAGTGAGTGAAGCTGCTCCCCCCGCATCTCTCGGGAATAGCTCGGCTGTAATAGGAATTACAGTGGTACTGTAGGAAGCTGTACCAGGAGTTGTTTTCAGAGCCAAAACTCTTAAATCAAAGTACACGGCCAGAAACAACGTATTTTGCTCTTTTTAGCGCCCTGTACACAGAACAAAATGATATAAAACCAAACATACTTTTAAATGTACAACAACAGAGCTGGAAGAAATACGCAAAAATGTTTCATTTACTTGTTCTAGCATAACACCGTGTAAATAAGGTGGACTACGCATTGTTTTCTTTTTTGAACAAAACCGACCAGACGAGAGTTAACCTTTACGGGTCAAGTTTGCCGTTTACTTTTCTGGAGCTTTACATCGTGGGGTTCTCAAGCGCGTACAGACGTTGCGTAGTAGACAGGCCTCTAACATTGAAATGCAAGCGCTGCAGCCGGTACCGATCTCATGCCTTTCGCGTCAGACGAGCCCCGCGACCACTGAGCCACCGCCACGGCCGATGACATGTCCAAAGGATGTTCATAAGATGCGTGCCTAAACAAGAGGAATGCGGAAGATGCTCACATGGGTCAGCAGTGTTTTAATAAAAGCGGGCAATTCAGTAGTTAGTTGCACGGGACATAGGTAAAAATGGTTAATTTGTATAGCCTTTGTGTGTCACGGAGTGCGAAAGCTATGTATCGCTTCAGGAAAATGGAAGGTCAAAAAGCCGTAAAAAGGCGGTTCAGTCAAATAAACAATCAAGAAGTCAACAAAAAGCCATGTTCAGAAACGATGCAATGGTGAAGAAGCACCGTATATTTCTTATATAGAAAAAATATACACAGGCAACGTAGCTCGCTACGAGCGTAAACGACTGGCGTCACTGTCGCTACAGGTGAGTTATTTTTCATGGTGTTGTTGTGCACAATAGATTTAAGCCCAATATGGATTCCTTGGAAAGACGCGCAATCCTGACCGCGACATTGTTTATTGCCACACAGGGACGTGTTCTATTTTTGAGGCACCGGTACATTCTGACGCCACAGTATCTCCCGGGGACATTTACCTCATCAGAGCTTAAAAAATAGAAAGGCAAAGCTATTGATAATTCTTTGGTTGTGGATTTGATATTGTTTAGGATGATACTTCGGAAATCAGAAGATTAGGCAGCATTCTGCGTACGCCAGTAAAACGAGGGCATTGAAATTAACAGCCCTGTTTCCGAAGTCAGTGTAGCCAACACTGTGTGTGCTCCAGCTCCAAATAAATCTTCATACCCAGGATAGTGTAAGCGGGCCCGCCAATTTACTGCGGTGACTAAACGTGTAGTGTGGGAATCGAATTCTTGCGTTTTACGCGCCCAAAGCAAGACGTCATATGGCCACGGCAAATCGAAACCACGTCAAGATTGTGCAGCTACCAGATTGCTCCACTGTGTAACGTACTGCTCGTTCACTAAGCTCGGTTAAAAATATCGTTGATGTGGTGATATCGGTTGCAGAAAACATTTGGTTTTGCCCGACCAGTACTTTCACACGGCAGTGAAAGCGCTGTTCAACAGAGGGCAGTAGTGGTGCATTGCGCGTGTGGGCTTTAGGCGCGTTGAGTTCGGTGAAGAGCCCGTGGCTAATTGGGGATTTCAAAGGGAGGGGGGGGGGGCACAGTCTGCCCCTATACTTTGACTTAATATAGGGGGGGGGGCGCTGCAATGGACACCCCCCCTCCTCGTACGTGTACCCTGTGCACGGCTATGTTCAAGCGACAGGGTGGCCCATTGAAGACTCACTCACCCTCAATGCGTGGACAACCGTACGATGATTGACGAGGCGTAACTTCACAGCATGCTGGGCGTAGTGGCATGCTTTGCTGGTGCAGCTGTGTAAGCTCTGACGGTTAGCATTTCCGTTAAACAGTATAAGTGACTGCAATGTTCGCATCCAGTCGGGGCGATATCAACGGGGAAATGAGCTTTCAGCATTTATACGGTGTCGAAATATATGGACAGCCCTTGAAGGGCACCTCCGATACCTTGCAACGAAAATATTGCGGCAGGTGCCCATGATATCGTCGTCGCTTCTGTATGCGTTGTTCTACGAGACTACCTGACTGTATGCGCTTACGCCTTTGTTAGCACCCCTATAAGTATTACATGCAAGTTGTCGCTAGGAACATATGATGAGAAGTGCGATAATTGCGCTTGGTGAAGCAGATTCACTCAGTTTGAAAAAAAAGGACAACCTGACAGTACTGAATGTTCGCAAATGTAGTAAGAATACGTGTTCGACGTCAAGCCCACATGCAGTATTCGTGAAATATTCGTGTCCGTCAGCACCGAAGCAACTAAGGTTTCGTAAAAGCCCCGAGAGAAAAAAGACGTATAAGATACAACCTAATGCGAATTCTGAGCGCTGTTTCGTGTTGGGGCAACGGCACATGTGTTTGAAGTTTTTGCTATCCGCACTTTTTGCAATATAACCGTTGTTACAAAGTGCCGCGGAAACAGCCACCGCTTGTGCGACGCGCACACGACTCTGTGCATTGCAGGCGTCGCGAACCAAGCGAAACGCCGACCGGCTCATTACGAGAAGCGAAGCCAGCCGCACTGCATTTGCCAAACCTTCATGCGCACCAGCTCCGGCCGAGGGGCCAGCACGCGTGACGGAGGAAGAAAGCGAGGTTAGATGCCAGTGGCTCGTGATATCGACATACTCCGCGTTCGCTCTCTTTCACCCTCGTGCGCTCCGTTCCGTACTCGTTCGCTCTATCGGTTACGCCGTCAACTGCAACGGCGACACCGCGCAACGTACAAGCGCTCTCGTAAGAGCTTGGCTCTAAAGAGACAACAAAGGAAATACGCAGAAAGAGAATCCCGCCTCTGCGCGGGTTCTTTGTCCACAAGAATTCACGAATTCGTGGATGGCCTACTCCCACTTTATATTTGTTTCTCCTCTGTTCTTTGTGCGGTGAAGTTTCTCTAGCGTTATCTAAGAGCATCATGAATATGGATGAAGAGAGTGCGAGCCTACATTGTCTCCTTTGTAGGCCTACGTAGAGTGTCACCGAGAGTATTGAGCCTCGGGACAGCAGGCGTTCTTCGTTGTCTGAAAAAGGATGCACAGGAAGAGATTAGTTACGCGTGTACTTAGCCTCTCAATTGGGGGACTCACCATAAAAGCAAACATGTTTACACGGGAGCTTCCTTAATAAAAGGTTTCTCGCCTTTCTATATTCCTCGGCGGGTGGGAGAGTGGAGCCTCAGTGCGTTCGGAATGAATCAACGGCGTTGCTCGTAATGACAGTCTTCAGCGCTTCGCTGGTAATCAGATTAAGGACCAAATATCAGCATAATGACGGCGTCAGCCAGCTAATATTTCAGAGTCGTAAGTTGCTGCGCGAGATGGTGCGGTATTTAGTGCAAAGGAGAGGGCGGTCTGTGCACTAAAAAAATGAAGAGCACAACAGTAGCTCCCAACAGCCTCCTCTGGAAGCCTTTGTTAATTATTGCTCCCTTCTTCCTCTCGGTCGCCTGTACCATCTGATGTCTCAAGAAAAAGAAAGAAAGAAAGAAAGAAAGAAAGAAAGAAAGAAAGAAAGAAAGAAAGAAAGAAAGAAAGAAAGAAAGAAAGAAAGAAAGAAAGAAAGAAAGAAAGAAAGAAAGAAAGAAAGAAAGAAAGAAAGAAAGAAAGAAAGAAAGAAAGAAAGAAAGAAAGAAAGAAGCCTAATTGTAAGGTACTCAATCAGGCAAACGAGAATTCTACAAGCAGTCCTGCGAGAGTTTCCTAATGTTTCTCGCTATTCTCACCACCTGTTCATTGAAATGCGCCGATGTTCCTATCCTGCTCGCAGCGTAAAGCCTTATCACGAAGTGAGCAGCTGCTAGGAAGCGGGAGGAGTGCTCTTGGGGAGAAGGTTTTCAATTTTCGCATTCGTCCCGATGGCCTCTCTGGACTAATTAAAATGTTCAATAATCTAACTTCTATTAATTTCTCCTTTAATTTATCTCTCTATTCATCTGAACATCTATACCGCCATAGAAAAAAAATTCTCAAAGGAGGCGAGCGAAGTTCACGATACTTTCCCTTGAGAATTTTCGAGGCACACTACTTGAAACACCCCGTATCTACCATATGGGCAGGTTGATATTAATATATTTAATAATGCAGTAGCCTTGGACGCCAGTGCAGAATCATAGCTTGACAGTAAAAAACGATGAGTTCAAGCACTTGTACCTTTTACTAAACTCCAGAATAAATCCACAAACACCACTGATTTTTTGAGCCTTTCCGGAAATTGAATGTGCTGTGTTGTACTTGGTGCTATCTAGTTATTGTACAAAACATCCATACAGGTGTATAGACACCTTACAAACTTTCAAGTAAGTAGCCTTACTCTAAATGCATCATTCAACATAATTCATTGCTGGTACGCTGCTACAAGTAAAAGATAACTTGTACTTCACTCCGGGTTAAGTTCGACCGCGAATCTAAGAGGGCAATTCTGAATGCTTCAGTGATCTAAGAGGGCGTTCTGAATAAATTCAGTGATTCGCTGGGAAATCGGCGTCGCAATGAATTCTGAATGCTCACTAGCAGGCAGCGTAAATACATAAAACAATTATCCCGCTGTCTCATTTTGTTCTTTATGCAGACAGTGGTAACTTTACCGTATATAATGCACTTCTTAACTAAGCAGCGAACTCTAACTTAGCTTAACGTGGCCGCAACATGCGCGCCATGCAACACGTGCTGCATCATGCTAATATGTGTTTCATCACGAGAAAATAACCTTTAGGGCAGGGCACTCAGAAAAGCTTAACAAGCGCCAATTATAAGTTAGCCATCAAGAAAGACAACATAATCCATATGTAAAGGAACACTACGTTTCGACGTTTCATTGGTCTTTTAGGCATAAGAGCAGTCTTTACACTAGTTCATGCCTAATAAAATAACAGTTAACATGGTTGGAATCACAAAAGAAGGGAGAAAAATTTCAACAGCAACAGAAAAGAACAGATCTTTTTATTACACTTCAAAAACATTGATTGATTTTATCAGAGTGGTATGAAAGACGCGCTGGTGGCTTAGCGAAACTGAACATGACTTTCAAATTTCAGATTGTCACGTACAGTGTGGGATGATAACGGGAGGATGTGTATTTTTTTCGAGCAAACGAAATAGCGCGCGTGCACAAGACCGGCGCTGGCACTTGGCATTTCTGTGAATGGCTTCTGTCGCCTTTACTTTGCGCGAACTGAGTCTGTGTCGTCCGCTATGCGATAGCAAGAATATGCTTTCTGACGGGAGATTCAAATTCTCCTGACAACATCTGTCGACACGTGCCGTGTTTCTTTTCAAATGTCACAAACCCGCATCCTATTCCCCGCCAGTAACGCCCGAGCGCATCACACCAGGAAAAAGATAAGCCAAGATTAAAGAAAAGTGTAAATGAGCCGATAGCTATGACTATCTGGAAAGCCGAAAAGTGAATAGCAGTGTAAGCTGTTCTAGGAGGAATGTTGAGATGCCAGCTGCAGAGCTTTTAGTTAGCTATAGAAGATTAAAGCTAAGTTTATATGAGTAGGATATAAAGGAAATACAGGAAAGGAAACAGGACTTACATTAAAATAATGCAATAATTACAAGAAATGTGGTGGCAGAGACTGAAATAGCAAGGAAGAAGACGAAGTGAGTTTAGTTTCGATCTTTTCTTTCTGCTCAACACAACGCAAGCAATAAAAAGGCCCAATGCATCAACGAGGCACACGGGGATGCCTTCTTCTCTGCACACGTATTCTGTAATCTAACTATATCTTCCCACTGATCTTTTTTCGCCGCCGTGAAAAAAGAATAAAAAAAGAGCTTCGTGGTTCCTCACTAAGACGCCGCTGAAATATCTTCACGGTCACTTTAAAGTCAGATTGCATGCGAAACGGCATGAGGTGTACGACCACGTAGTGTAAGCAGGATAGTTCAGAGTTCACGCGCTGTAAAGCAGGGGTTTTTTATACGCCAGCTCAACACATAGGTTCCCTGGAAGGAAGTCGCACACAGAAATGTGCAACTGAAGATATAATCAGATGTCATTCCAGCGATTTCTTTATGCCAACCACATTCACTGGTGACTACATTTCCTCTTAGAGAAGAGACATAGCTATTGCCTGAACAAATCAAAACACCCGTGGCAAGGGTGAGAACACTAAGAGCGATGGTTGGCTGCTCTTCGCAGCTCAGAACCGGATCAGCAGCTTTGGACAGCTTTGGACAGCAGCTTTGAACAGCAGCTGGATCATGTTACCGAAACAGTAATGTGTGCTCCCGTCTAGAGAGGCCCGAGGGCCCATCGCCCATTCTGCGTCCTTGTCGACCTCTCCCCCACTCCCCTCACATCATACTTTCAGGAATCATTAAAGTTGTTTACCTATTGAAACATTCACTTTCAGTCATAACTTAGAGGTTTCTTTCAGCTCGTGTCACGCAGGTGAGTGCAAAGCCGTGTTTGCCGACATGAATGTCCACGCTAAGGCTTCCCGATACACACATGAGAACAAAGACAGAACGCTCCGTTGCTTCGGTAAACGCCATTAACGCAGCGCTTCTCCGTGCTCCCATGTTGACGCATCGCGTTTAGTCCGCCGCGGTGGTGTAGCGGTTACGGTGCTCGCCTGCTTACCCGAAGGTCACGGGTTTGATCCCAGCCGCGGCAGTCGCATTTCGATGGAGGCGAAATGGTAGAGGCCCTCGTACTGTGCGATGTCAGTGCACGTTAAAGAACACCAGATGGTCGAAATTGCCGGAGCCCTCCACTACGGCGTCTCTCATAACCATATCGTGGTATTAGGACGTAAAACCCAAGATAATAATAATAATAT
>JALIZH010015881.1:0-80000 GCA_030522465.1 Rhipicephalus appendiculatus | reverse complement strand
TTTGAAGGCTTGCGTAATGTAATTATTAAGCTAAGTACTTTGTTCTTTGGAAAAGGGCGTGAATAATCGGTCTTCGTGGTGCTAGTTACCGTGCATAATTTTCAAGAAGCACGCATCCATGAAACAAAGTTTATGTCATAACTTGATCATAACTTGAGTTTATGTCAAACTTGAAAGTTTATGACATAACCATGATCCTAGGTTGCGCAAACACGGGGAAGTGGAGATCTTATCAGTGTTGTTATATTAGATGCAGACAAACAAGCATGAACGAATTCTTCGAGCCAGCAGGCAGTAAAATTTTAAAACAATATTCGAGTGCTCCCCGCTTCAATAACTGGGTTACCGTGGCGTATAATTGCCACCATACAACGTAATAAAAATAATAAAACTGAGACCTGTAGAATGTATTCAGTATTTAGGACATTGACTCTGCTCGACAGTGACGCGTAGTTTTAAAAACTTCATGTTAGAGGTAAAGAAGAGTGATGGAACAAGCCACTGGGAATTCTGGTATTATAGAAAGCATCCATATTTAAATATAAAAGCATCAGCTGAACGAAATCTGTGGCGCAACTTCCCGCAGTATACTGCACAGAGAACATTTCAACATCTCCAGCCTAATTAAGAGCTCGTCGGAAACTTCACTACACATATATTAACGAAATCAAATTGAAATGCGGCGGGGGAGTGGAACTTTCGACGAAATTTGAAGCCAAGATATTTTTATGGTCTGTTGTCTCACTCAGAACTTCTTTAAATGTTCATCGTTTTCATACGTATTACGAAGAACTCATGGCAATGTCAATACCCTGCAAATGTTTTTAACGCGAGCTTCGTTTTTTATCTGCCGTATATATTACAGCACAAAAATACTCTTTGCTGTACAGAAATAAGCGCAGCTACAGGGCGGACAGTGCGGCAACCATCGTGAGTACCGCAACTAAGTTTAAGGGCTTCTTTTCTTCGTTAAACCCAGTATTAATGATTACTAACAGATAATGATGCCAAGGATAGTATAGGGGATGTTATTAGAAGTAATTCTAATGTAAATGTGAAGAAAGAAAAGTGTACAAAAAGATAACTTGCCCCTGGCAGGGACTGAACCTGCGACCTTCGGATAACGCATCCGACGCTCTACGCTGAGGTACGGTGGCGGTCATCCCTCCGTCCAATTTATAGGGTATATATGTTCATTTAAACGGGGGCGCATCAGTCAGCGCCGCCGGTTGCCATTACTAAACAGGACACACAGGAAGGAACAGAGAAGCAAAGGCGCACAGACGAGAAGTGCGCCTGTGCTCGTCTGTTCCTTCCTGTGTGTGCTGTGTAGTTGCGCTAATCACGATGGTGATTTGGCTTGCCTGCGCTGACAAACCGCAGTGGTCTGAGCTTTAACGATTCAGGGCTTTTGTTTTCGCGGCTTAGGCTCTGCAGCTCCTCATTGAGCCTTCACGTGGCGAGGCACAGGCTGATGTCACTAGGCTTGACGCGCTTGAAGAGCCGCGGCTCTTTGCTGAGCCTTGAGCTTGGGACTTTAGTGGCGTCGACGCTGTCCTTCCAGGAGCGGTTGCGTAACGGTGCGCGCTGATTGGAAGCTAGAGAAGTGCTGGTGTCAGGAGGAATCACGCTCCTGACGAAGTGGTGGCGCCCTCTTTTCTCGGCGCCGGGGTCAGCCGCAGGTTTATGAAGTGTTGCTAACAATTTTAGGTTAATTATACCGAATACTTCTTGACTATTTCTGTTAATTATGTCTCTTTCGACTTTGTTCGTTTATTGTAACCCGGTTTTGAGGATTGCTAGCCTGGTTTTAGGCCTGTACTGAGCGTTTGATTATGAACGTGATCACGCCACATGAGATGGATGGACGACAAGCCGGGCCCAAGAAGTTGCTCGGCTGCGCACTTAAAACACGCACGACGAGACACTACAATTCACACGACGCGCAATTGCGCCGGCGTAAGCGGCCGCACTGCCACGCTCTCAATGTTGACACGATACAAGGATGGTGGCGCCATCTGGGGAACAAACCCGCAAACGCTCCTTCCGGCGCGCAGTAAATTGCCTAAATGGCCATAGACGTCACACTCAGCCCAAGCGGCGCTGCGAAAAACGCCTCCACCAGCGCTCTCATCGCCGCCCTGGCTATAACTGGTTAGTGCAAAGAGAACCATCCGCAAGCGAGTGTGCATAGGCCACAATTGAACTCCCTTCTTTCGTCGGTGTTGAGACGAGGTTTCCTGAAAATCAACGACTAGTCAAAACACTAACACACCGTTTAACTTCAACGTTGTATGTCGCATACTCGAGACAGACACGATCTCCACCTCCTGCTGAAATTTCCACATTTATTAAACATAAGAAAGCAGTTACCAGTAACAAATGACATGTCGATAATAGCAACAGCACTAAATTTCGGTTACAATTCACAACGTAACTAAAAAAATATATATATCAACCGGCCGTTACTGCCAAGTTTAATAGCCGTTTCTCGCTCTTACCAAAGCGCGACATGTGCTGAGGCTTCGTGTCGACTCTAAGCTCATTCGATAAATACGCCCGTATAATTGATTGAGTACTGTGGTGTTTTCTCGGGCAACGTACCGCGCGGCCGTGCCATCGCACTCATCTGTGTTGCTCTATCATTAGTTACAACTATATAACGGCTTGGCCAAACACGAATACAGTGCGCGGGAAAAATTGGTTCAGTAAAGCGCACGAATTGGCAAATTTCTGTTCCCGCATACGAGCCAGAGAAGTGCCCGCGAGTGTGACCGGCCGGCTATCGGCAACCGGAGGCGTTTGCTGGAAGCGCGTCGCATCGATGCACATCGCTTCTTGTGCGGACGGCCTACACAATAAAAAAAATTATTGATTTAGGTTAACCGATTTCACAGCTGTGCTGTAAAGTCGTTCGTACTTGTCGGAATCGTGTATCCTGAAACCGTGAAGCACCGATGACACGTAGACCAACTCGGTCGGTACGCTAGGCCTAAACTTTGGTGGAAATCATGGTGGTGGAATTGGATAGTGGAAGTCATACTTGGTGGGGTTTTTCTCGACGCATGCCGAAGGCAAAAAAGATTGTGCATTTTAGCTTCGCACGCACTTTCACTGTTACCTTAAAGTGCAGCTGAGGTAATGAGTGTGCAAGAATTTCCAGGGTTCCGTTTCTAGCGTGGCCATATCAAGTGCCTGTTTTCTGGCCTGCCCGTTGAAAGGTCTCCTTTACTTCTAGAATTGCGCGGCGATGTAACACATTTATGTCGCTGTTCACACCGACACCTCTAGACTGGTAAACATCTCAATACAGCACCACATCGCGGATGTCAAACTGATATAAGTACGTACAAAAAATGTAAACATTCACGATGCTGCGCTCCACAAATATTGAGGTGGTATTGACACCAAAAAAAGCGTGCTAGAAAATGTAATGATCGGCGTTGGCTTCTTTGGACTGTAAACACATTTGTCTCCACATTCGAGAGGGAAGCGTTAAAAATAACAATGAATTTGTTGTTAAAAATAACAACAACCGAGTACAGAAGAAAGGCGCGTGGCAATATTGCGTCACGTGCATTTCCTTCATGCCACCATCATCCACCATGTTTCCATTATGCCACCATCATCCAGCCTGTTCACCAAGCCATCCACCAAAATATATTTTGCATCGCCACCATCTGTCACCATCATTGGCTCGACACAACCACCACCATCTGCCACCATTTTTTCCACTCTCGCCATCATCAGCCATTATGACCACCGTAGCTTCCAGCTTATCCACTATTATTTCTACCACATCCCCCATTGTTTCCACCATGTTGATGTCAAACTCAATGCAATTGTGAATCGCCAGACATTGGTGTTGCACGCTCCTTTAATGTTTTTAGTAAATCGACTACCCAAAGTTTTCTTACTTTCGTACTTCACGATTCAAAAGCTTCACGTATAACTCATCACTCTTGCAATGTAGTGCAGATTGCTATTCTGTGTTTTACGTATTCATGAAGACTTTTCTTGGCACACTGTCTGCGCTATACCGATGATATACCAAAAGGAACGTCCTGAAGAAACAGAAACCTTAGATGGCCCTACAGAACGTGAGAATTAGTAAGAAACACTGCAGCATTAAAAGGCCAACAGAAGGTCCTTCATCATTTTCGTGATTTCACTACTTCCGACTCACATCTGTTGTAGTTCAGTGTCGCAGTGCTGCAACGCGCCACAAGGTTTATGACCGTCTAGACGGCACCAACGAGGATAGCATTATCTCAATGAATGGGGTTCAGGTAGCCACTGACCTCTGCTGGACAGGTTTATCTGCATATAAATTGTGCCGCACGCACGTTCCCCGGGAGCAGCTTGACAGCTCCTGCATCTGTGGTTCCCTGAAACTGAAAAGTGAAATATATTGATCGGCGTACGGCCTGGGCCCAAGTCGTGGGTTGAGGCTTGGTATTTCTCCAGCAAATGGAAGGAAGAAAGATGGCTGACGTCAGCAGGCTTCAGAACTATTTAGCAAAAAGTAAAGTTGCGAACAAAGCTGTTATAGCAATAAAGCCGAGAATGCTTTCTGATGGGCGAAAACAACTGTAACGTCAGCACCTTCGGTTGAGAAGTAGAGGCGCACGTCTGTTGCTCCGAACCCTATATATTCTCTTCTATTGAAGATTTGCGCTGCCAATTTGGCATCGCTTGTGGTCGTCTGAAAGAAGTTAACAAATGGCTGCAATTTTCACTGATGCTTTTTGTATATTTCAATTTACCTCTATCATTGGTTTGCAAAGTCACGGGTTGCCTTACACCGTCTCTGTTATCATAGACCTAACAAAAGCAATAAAGGAGGGTTAAATTGATTTGCGTAACCTTTGCGCTTTTTGCTTTATACCTCCCTGCTGCGCCATGTTAAATACCATAGCTTCGTAGCGGGCGTTGCACACATTGTAGATATGCGACTTCCAAAAAACGTGATTCATACCGGACAGATATGGCGTAGTCAAGAAAGCTGTCGATATGACCCGAGCTAAAATTACTGAAGGAGGCAAGAGGTTAGCGTGTGAAGCACGCACCAAACATCTTATAGAACGCGTTTGAATCGTTGAACCAATTTATATAGCGTCATAAAAATAAAAGCATAGATTATCTACAAACAAGGAATTTCACAGCACGGGACTAAAAAGAGAGGTCCGTTCAAAAATTGTGTAATGGTAAATGCCAAAACATAACACGAAAAGAGCTGTGCAGCTAATAAGTGTCGGCGCCATTCTGCAATATTTGTAGAATAACTGTAACGTTTGCCAACAAAACTGCGCTGGTCCTTCACGCCCCTAGGAGAACCGTAACAGCTAGCTTTTCTTCGAAGCTGACTTTCCGTCTGCTAACATAAACCTATGGCTTGTTTGAAAATAAAGGGAATTTTAAGACTTGTTTTTCTTTGTTAAGCACATCACTGAGAACTAACAGACAAGGAATCAAGCAGAAAGGGAGTGGGCAGGAAAGTTAACCACAAATACTTTCGGTTACAGACAAGAAAGTCAAGACAAATATAGGGGATGTTATTTGTAGTAATTATGATGTGAAAGTGAAGAAAGTGAAGTGGACGAAAAGATAGCTTGTCGCTGCCTGAGACCGAACCATCGACCTAAGAATAACGCGTGTGATGCTTTTCCAATTGAGCTACAGATGTGGTCATTCCAGCCGTACGCTTTTATGAGGTATATATGGGCATATAAACTTGGGAGTTTTAGTAAGCGCTGCTAGTACCCTTGGCGGCGAGTTTGGAACACTGTTTTTTTGCCTGCTGGTGTCGCGAAGCACGATTCAATGCACATATATGCCCTATAAAAATATAGGCAACTGTAAGCATCCCCAAAGGTTATCTGAGTGCATTATTTCGCAATATTTTTGTAGGAGTACTAATTGCCTGCTGCTCACGGCTGGCTGGCTGGCTGGCTGGAGCGTCGTCACATGCAACTGAATGCAGAAGTTTCCGGGTGGAGTATTTCCAAAACTCGGCCGGGCTCGCGTCCAGTGTCTTCAAGTTGTCCCAAAACTCCGTCTGTAACGTTGCGACACCAATCATTTGCTCCCATTTAAATGTATTGCAATACCCGGGGCTCACTATTCAAATAGTGGATCAGATACTATAGGTACCATGCACTGGCGTTTCTAGACTAAATTGACCAGTGATTTAACCTCCGGACAAAGTCAGCGAAGATGACACATTGGCACGCCTTACACGACTGCATCTGGAGTAACGCCACATGCCAATGTGTTGTATTCGGTGACTTTGTCCGCGAAGAGACAGCGGCCCAAAACGTATTGTTTACAATATTCTTCGTGCCCAGACGAACTACACCTAACACAGAGCGCCAGTTACCAGTGCGTCTAAAGTCATTCAAAAAAAAAAAACATGGCTGATACCCTCTGTCAAAGGAATCGGTGTAGCACGAAAGTGAAACGTGTCTTCACAGAGGTAGTTAAGCGTTCATTGTGCATTCTTTCGCCACAAGGGCGTAGTAATGAATACTACAGCAACAAATTGTAATGTCACGCGAAGAATGGCAAGCAGGTGGAAACTTGCCCCGCGAACTTCAATCAGAAAGGACGCACGAAATGAGCATGCACAGGACGAGCGCGGACTAACTGTCACAGCTCGATAACTAAAGCGCGCTGCCATAAAACAAAGAAAGACGCACGAAACGACCCCGCACAAGTATACACAGGACGAGCGCGAACAACTGTCACAATTGTTACTTTGTGTGTGAGCAGCGCGCTCCTTTCATAAACGCGGTCGCTGCGGCGAACGAAGTGACCTTCGTGCACTCTTTAACCACTGTAACTTTATAGTAAACTTGCGGTGGAAGCACAAGACGTACAAAGCGCCCCAATGCCCCGATCACGAGATGAGCGCGACGCACGAGCGACCAACGCCCAGTGGAGGCGCGCGCTCATCGCAAGCGAGAGACGCGACGACCTTTAGAGCGCGCACTCCATGCCACCTTCGCGCCATCTCGCTAGTGATGACGAAAACGCGCTGATGTCAACGAGCTCTTAGGACCGCCAGCGGCATATGGTGTATATAAAAATAGCTTTCCATTAGCAAACTGAGGTACTTACGCTCCTGTGGCCGAGTGGTTTCGCATCGCGCGCTGCGGAGCCAGAGGCAATAGTAGGTTCGATGCCCGGCGACGGAACTTTTAGATCCGAAGCATCTTATGCTCGGGGCTATGTCCGTCCCTCCCGCGTGCCGCGTCCAGTCACTTTCATGAAGTAGGGAAGCAGCCACTATGTGAACCAGAACACTGTAGTACAATAAGGCCGTCAACCACGATTACAGTCACAAGAGTCATTGCCGAGAGCACAGAGTGACTCCTTAGCAAGGCTAGGCAGGTGGTGGGTGCAAGCAAAGGATAACGCGCACTACCGGTGGTGTCTTTCGCCCACGTTGTCTCCATTCCTTGATCTTGCTTGCATGTGCTTGCGGGGGGCTTTGTCCGCCCTCCTTCCCGTGTCCCCACACCCCCTCTCTCTCCTCTCCTAAGCTCCCCACCTTTCTCTCCTCTGCTCTACGGAGCGGCGCCCGCGTCCCGTTGACTCCATTCCTTGATCTTGCTTGCATGTGCTTGCGGGGGGCTTTGTCCGTCCCTCCTTCCCGCGTCCCACACCTCCTCTCATACGCTCCCCCCTTTCTCTCCTATAGGAATTCTCTCCTCTACGAAGCGGCGCCCGCGTCCCACACCCCCCACAGCGCATGCGTGTCCCCTCCCTCTCCTCTCCTACGGTGCCCCCCCCGTCCTCTCCTCTAGGAATCATCAACTCTACGGAGCGGCGCGCACGACAGGTGGTGGGACAGCTGCATGCTCCGCTGGGGGGCGCCGCGGTAGGTTCCGCGGTATGAAAATTGCGGAGCGCGGGCGCCTCGTTCTCTCTCCTGTGCAGCGCCGCGATGAACGCCCGGGCCGCTGCCGCGAATCGGGAAGCGGCGATGTTTCTCCCGCTCAAGCCAGCCGTCTCCGCGCTGCTTCGCATCTACACATGGTTCCCTTTAGCGGGAGATGGGGAACTTTTTACTTACACTCTGCTTTGAGACGCGAGAGATAAGAAAAACCGTAAGTGAGAGATCAGTAGAAAACATCACGGAGGTATACAACGAATGACTCATCGAGTGTCAAATAAGCAAGCAATATGTTAAAAATAAAAAAAAGACTTCAGAACCACATTTAGTTAAGGTATTTTAAGCAAAGAATGGGCTCTGTGCAGTCTAGACGTTGCAGCATTTCCAGAGTTCATATCACTAAAAATGCCAATTTGAGGGTGGTTGATGCGCGACCGTGAACTATAGTGCATAAACTGCAGTCGCCGTTTTAAGTTCTCAACATCAGCGCTCATGGAAAAGAAATTTGTGGCCCTGTCAATCAGGCTACACTACACTGCACGCAACACTGCTCTTTCAAGGTACCACCACAGCACTGTAATTACGATTCTCCTTTCTTAAGTCACCCTCCTTTTCAGGAGAAAAAATTAAATGTGTATACCTAAACCAATATCTAAAACGAAGGCATGGCGATACTACTACTGTTCCCCGCACGTTCAACAAGCAACTCCTACTTTGGAAACAAAAACGAAACGTTGCTATTGAAAAAGACACCTCAATACGTCCGTCTTTTGTATATGGGCCATAAGTTTACTTTAGACCACGCGTACGCGTAGGTAGAAGCAAGGTTACACAAGAGAGCTTCCATTATCCAGATTTGACAGCAGCCTAATGCTTGAAGCGCAGAGATACGTGTGGTTTGGTACAGAACTGCTTTGAGTTACATTAGCCCGCCGGCAGAACAGGTGAGCATGTATCGACAAACGCATTCCTATCCTGTCTTAGCATAACTCCCGACTACACCTAGGCAAAAGAAGTACGATAGTACAAAAAAATTCCCCATCTCCCGCTAAAGGGAACCATGTGTCGATGCGAAGCAGCGGGGAGATAATTAGCTTGAGCGGGAGGAACGTCGACGCTCTCATTTCACGGCAGTGGTCCGGGCGCTCATCGCGGCGCTGCACAGGAGAGAGAATGAGGCGCGCGCGCTCCGTCATTTTCATACCGCGGAACTACCGTGGCGCCCCCCAGCGGAGTATGCAGCTGTCACACCACCTGTCGTGCGCGCCGCTCCGTAGAGGATTCCTAGAGGAAAGGACGGGGGGGGACCGTAGGAGAGGAGAGAGAGGGGACGTTCATGCACTGTGGGGGGTGTGGGACGCGGGGGGCCGCTCCGTAGAGTAGAGGATCCCTAGAGGAAAGAAAGGGGGGTGAGCGTAGGAGAGAGAGGGGGAAGGGGACGCGCATGCGCTGTGGGACGCGGGAAGGACTATAAGCCCCCTCCAAACACATGCAAGCAAGATTAAGGAATGGGGTCAACCTGGGCGACAGACACCACCTGCCTAGCCATTGCTAAGCATCCTCTCTGTGCTCTCGGCCATGACTCAAGGGATGGGGTCAACCTGGGCGACAGACACCACCTGCCTAGCCATTGCTAAGCATCCTGTCTGTGCTCTCGGCCATGACTCTGATGACTGTGTTAGGGTTGACGGCCTTCATATTTCTACAGTGTTCTAGTTCGCATAATGGGTGCTTCCCTACTTCATGAAAGTGGCCGGACGCGGGAACGGGCGACGCGGGACGCGGGAGGGACGGACAGAGCCCCGAGCATAAGATGCTTCGCATCTAAAAGAAAGCCCCGCTGTCCCGCTTACATAGTGCCTTAATAATGTTCTGAGCCCAGAGATCCATCTTCTTTGTAACAGAGTTGATGCAAACATTTCTTGCCCCCCTGGCGGAATAGGGGAGCATATATTGACCAACTCTGCATATCCTGTTTTTGCGTTCAGTCAACAGAAATTTCTGGGGCGTATGCAGTGTGGATACAGCAGTCACGCAGCTCCATTGTACACGGTTTGTTTTCCTCCTACTCCAAGATGTCGAGATATATTGGCTTTTCTTGAAGTGACGTAAACGTTCAAGGCTCACTGCTTTCTCCATACCGCCCATATTTTCAGGTTTCTAAAAAAAAGGAAAATCCCAACTTAGTATTGCTTAGGCCTCAGGGAAGATTCCTGCCGACTGCTGGACGGACAATAGTGATCGTCGACGAAGCAAGTGTGCAATCACAGTCAAAATCAGATTGGAAACTTCTACTGTGTGCCGTGTAATTTAAGTCGAAAAGCTTTGGAGCAGCGCACGATGTGAAATGAAAGGGAACTCGAAGTCGACTCAACGAGCACTTTTTATTTGAGTTAGCTTCAGAAGTTCCGTGGCTTCATCGCCATCCGAATACCACCATGATATCTCAGGCAGTCTCTACTCTCCTTTCTTATTGGTGGAAGCACACGCCATGCCACCAATGAGAGGTCATAGCTCGTTCACGTGACAAAGAAATCGTTTGAGTGGAACACTATGACTCCATAGTATTGTCCTAACGGCAGAGCGGAAATTTAATGCACAAGGAAACAGGCTAAATCAGAACAGAGCCCCCGCCCCTCCAGGCCGCATAATTTGTAGCAAGTTAGTAAGGCAGAACGGTGGGCGAGTAGGAATCGATGCATACTTGGAAAACCAGCAAAAGAAAGACGGAGGCACACAGAAAAAGGACACAAGACGAGCGCTGCGTGCTTTTTTTTGGCAGCGTGCAATACAGGCTGCACTTTGTTTGAGACATGTATACCTGCTGGAATAAGCTAATTGAAACACTGACGGATTCATTTTGTATGCCTACCTCAGTTCACAGTTACATTGATCGAATGCATTGCAAGGTTTCCGCACACAACATGGTTCTGCACTGCTTCCGTGATCGGCCCACCACTGATCAAGCGACAATGACACATGATGACCTGATCACGTGACGACACTTTATGTGGCGCACAGTGACGCAAATTTAGGTGATATATGACGTGCCGGGGACGTCATATAGTGACTTCACTGCGTGATATAGATTTTTCGCACCACTTGGCTTGACACCGACGGCGTGGGACGCCGACGCCGCCGATAGTCAATTTTCAAGGTGCATGAGGCATCTAAGGCTTTCGCCTTAATAAATTTAGCACGAATAATTTATCGTAGGTAAGAACATACATCGGTAAAAAAAGGATGACACAACTGTTTTTTAGATGCGAAGCATATTTTGCTCGGGGCTGTGTCCGTCCCTTGGCGACCGTCCGCTCCCCCCACTGCGCATGCGCCGATTCTCCCCCCTCTCCTCGCTTGAGCGCGTGGAGGTGGGATGACCCTCTCCTCGCGTGAGCGCGAGGAGGTGGGAGGAGGTGGCGTGAGCGCTGCCTCCGCTTCGTTTCTCCTCTCCCGTTTCTCTCTCTCCGGCGCAGCTGTGCGCTTGTATATAATGCGGCGCGCGCTCGCTCTGTTGCACTCTCCTTCGCAACGGCGCAATGGATGTCAACGTTGGCGTCGGTTGTAGCGGCATCGGTAACGTAAGCTTTGACAGCAGCGCAAGCAGCGTAAGCAGCACCGCTGATAAACAAGTCCACACACAAATCAAACATACGCGGAAACATACAGATGGAAACACAAGTGAACACCAGCGCTGCTTCGCATCCCCACGTGGTTCCCTTTAGTGGGAGATGGTGTAATTTTTTTCTTCTATATTTTTATTTGATCTCCATGTGTTTATATTTTATAACGTCATATCCGTGACGGAAATACGTCACAGGAGCCGTGGTGGACCCTGGCATAAAACATTTTCGTGTTAAAAGAGAGCTGCAGATGCCTGATTAGCAGCAAAGACGTCTTCGTGATTTCTGGACCGCTCGTAGGCTTTGTGCTGCGACTTGGCTATACCGTCGTCCTCATTCACCGCACCTCGTTGCGCAGTGCATTTCCGGGACCCAGGTACCGGTGGCCTGGGAACAAAGACATATTACTGTGCTTAGAAGGTATACACTTTAAATATTATGATGACTAGAGACCGGATTATAGGCAAATGCCTATTTTTTTCCTTTCGTTCCTATCGCGCCACTTTAATATATGAGCATGAATTAGGGGTAAAGGAGGGCTTTTATAGTGTTTTTATAGTGCCTATAAATGCCTATTTTTGGGGTTTGTGCCTAAATGTCTATAAGTGCCCATAAATGCCTATTTTCAGACTTGGTGCGTATATGAACGCTATTTAGCCTCAAATTTTGCTTTCGAGTACAGTTTGAGACCGTAATTTATGTTACCGGGCAAAATTGACGTTTCGGAACTTTATGGGGTTCCCTAGTTCCACAAACATCCGGGAAGCAACCGGTAGCAGCAGTGAAATGGGACGCGCCGGCCCCCCTTAGCCCACCGCACTGACATGGCGCGAGCGGTTAGAGCAGGGGAGAGGAAAATACGATATTTCTGCAACCGTAAATGGGAGCACGTCCCAGCGTGTACAGTGGAATGGGGAGAGGAAAATAAAGGCGGGAAGAGGAGAGGGGAAGGAGAGGAGAGTGGGGTCTACGGCCGAGGACGTGGCGGGTGGCTTTTACCGCCGGTTTTCCAGTTCACTGTTCCCATGGAATTGAAGCACCTCCTTGAAGACTTGGCCGTTGTGGGGGGGCAGAAAACAGGAGGTGCCTGCGCGCAGCAGCAGCAATATGCAGAGCGAAGGCGAAACCATGGAGTGCCGTCCGGGGAAAGTAGAAAGTAGGTAAAAAAAATCAGATGTGCACATGGCTTCTGTTTCGTTTGTAATTTACTCTTAAAGGGCGCTTCACGAGGTCACATGAGAAATTTTAGTCAGATACTGGAAGTGTTCGCGTGCCCAATGAAGAGCTTTGTACCACAAGAACTTTTTAATTGGTTCATTACGAGCCGCGAAAGCCTGATGTCGGTAGGTGAGCTTGAAAGCTTTGCCACTCGCAAGCCAAATTCCTTCCCTGCCCTCTTCGGTATCAGAGAAACTCGGAGCAGGAAGATCACACGACGTTGACGCATCAACACGCCATGCGCACGCAAGATTACACTATGTGCACATGACATGCCCAAGCCAGGTCGCGCGCACAAGCGGTGTTGTATCGTTTCGGCGCTTGCTCTATAGTGTACTGCCTATTTCTGTGGGATGGATCCGTCTATGCGTTTGGAGAGGCTGACATGGATCCTGTATCCTTACCACGACACAGCGCATCGCACAGCTGGAACTGCTGCAAGGGACGATGCGCCAAAAAAAATGCTAAGCGTTGTCAGGGCTGGCGCCGGCACGACGCGGGAACGGCGAAAACACGAACACAAAAGAAATATAGGCAGCTAAGTCTCGCATCGCTCTCGATTCGAAGAAAAAGCTAAAGAAAAACGCGCACACATTCCGTTTGTATGTTTTAATATTTCTATTAACTTTCATTCTTCTGTTCAAGCAACAGATTGCACAAATTACACATGTAGCCTCGAATAATTCTCGCAGTTTCATGTACTACTGTGACATACACAGGACCATTCCTTGTTGAACTTCACCTCCCCCACATTGGTGCGCGCGCCGGTGGGATAAAGGGCACGATGCATTCAGTCTGACATTTCGCCTCCTTCCGGGGAGCGTAGCGTTGCAAATCTTGGCAGACGTGATCGTTAGCGTAGTGCATGCATTACACTTCTAGCTCAAAACGCTCAAACCTGGTAAGGGGCCCTTTATGGTGTTCACACAAAGAGGACAAATTGACCCTGCGCTATTAGACCCGGTCAATACGAGGCTAACAGACCCTTGTGGCCTTTTAGCGGACTGTCTATTGAATCTTGTGCTGCCCTTCCCAGCCATGCCGAAAAGAAGCAGACCCAGGAGCGTGTTTATTCGAAACCATGCCCGAAAAGGGACCATTGCATGGCTATGTTAAATCATTAACGCCTTTGTACAATCATAAGATATAACATTTGTTTGCTTTCCTGTCGTAAACCAAATCGCGCACGTCCTTATTCGAAAATGTGAGTTTTTGTAAAAATTTGTTGTGCCTGTATTTACGATTTTGGGGGCCTAAAACTGCGTTTTTCCTGCCTATTTTTGGCGCCTAAAACACGATTTTTAGTGCCTAAAAATCCGGCCTCTAATGATGACACTTGAAACGAACTTTGTTTCGTATATGTTGAAAAAAAAAAAAGACTGAGGCCCGTATTTACAAACCAATCTCGGCCTTACCTCACGTTTTTCTCAAGTGTCCGTACTCTCTACATGAGTTATGAGGCCTCAGAAATGGTAACAGGGTTAAAGATAACAACAAGATTGATGCATGAATACTGGCCTACTTTGTTCATCAAGTCCAGTAAAGGCTTAAGAGCGATGAGGAAAACTCGAGGTAAGCATGAGTTTGACTTGTGATACATGCCTTATTACCACGGATGAGTGTGCTGTCTGAAGTCAGATATTTGACGCAATATTTCTTCTGGATTGTGTGTTCGTGCGCTTGTAAACTTTAAAGCCACGCTTCAAGTGGTGCGAACAGTGAGTTCAAGGTTTTATCAGGGTTTCATACAAACAAAATCGTCCCACAAAAAGCAAAAAAAAAATCACAGCATATCCGCGGAGTGAATGATGATGAGTGGGCGAAGCTCCGGAGGCACATCATCAAAGACGTGATGGTGGTTGGTTGCATGTGGTCAAACGATATGCATGTGAGACCATATCGCGATGCCATGTGTTGTATGGCATCGCGATCGGCATCATCATCAGCGTCATCGGTATGACGCATAGTGGGTACATTCCATGTGGTGGCATCGCGATCGTCATCGTCATCAGCGTCATCGTTATGACGCTGATGTGTTGTATGGCACGCTGACGTGTTGTATGGCATCGCGATCGTCATCGTCATCAGCAGGTGGCTACTACTACAAACATGGGACGCACGACCCACGAGATAAGGAGCTTCGCCCCTAAAAAAAGTTCGGCCAGTTCGGCCGCGTGAAATTGGTCGTGCAGCAAAGCTGTAAGTGCGAGTGTACGTGATACGCTAGCGAGTTGACGTGCGTCATCCCCATCATCAGTTAGCGCCATCCTCATTACGTCTAGCGTTATAATTGTCATCATCCACGAGAACGTCTTGATTTCGAGCATCACCTTCATCATTTCGTTTTATTTCCTTCTTGATTCACCCACCGCCCTGGCTATGTGACCGGCTTGCCGGGTATTAATACTACTATACAGGGTGTTTCAAGAAATGTGTCCACTATTTTTAAAAAATCAGGAAAATGCCGTATTTGCTCGCTGTCTTCACAGTTGCTTTTTCTGTAGTGGCAGGCATCTTAATATGGTTGAAGACATGATTTGGGACAGTCATGAAGAAAGTTAAATTAATTAACTTTTTAATTAGCGGAGTTAGGAGGTTAAGTCCAATAGGAGAATTGAAGTCCTTCATGCGAAGAACCCATTTAAGCTTTCAGATTTCGAAAAAAGCGGCCTCTATTAATTATTGTGGCGTAATGAAATTCAGGCAAATTCAATGGCGAAACCGAAACCCAAGCACCGATGAGCGCAACAAGCAGACGACTAGAATGACGTCACTGTTCAAGACAACGGTTACAGAGGTGCAGTTCTTCCCCGTTCGTTAACGTATATGCGTCATGCCTGCTATTACTGCAAGCGCAACCCACACACTCACACCAAGAAGTCGGTTGATGGTCGATATAATGACGTTCACTCATTGTGGACGTCGCAGGCGAATATGGCAGTTGCGCTCTTCCGCGTTTCGGTTTCGGTTTGGCCGCTGAATTAGGAAGAATTTAATTACTTCGCAATTATTCCTAGAAGCCGCTTTTACGAAATTTCAAAGCTGAAATGGGTTCTTCGCATGATTGTCTTCAATTCTCCCATTGGACTTAACCACCTAACTCCGCTAATTAAAAAGTTAATTAATTTAACTTTCTTAATTACTGTCCCAAATCATGTCTTCAACCATCTTAAGATGCCTGCCGCTACAGAAAAAGCAACTGTGAAGACAGCAAGCAAATACCGCATTTTCCTGATTTTTTAAAAAATAGTGGACACATTTCTTGAAACACCCTGTATACTCTTACTACAACAAGTACTACTACTACTACTACTATTACTACTACTACTACTACTGCTATTACTACTACTAATACTACTATATTTACTGCTATAATATTGCTGCTGCTGCTACTACTACTACTACTACTACCACTACTACTACTACTACTACTACTATTACTACTACTACTACTACTGCTATTACTACTACTAATACTACTATATTTACTGCTATAATATTGCTGCTGCTGCTACTACTACTACTACTACTACTACTACTACTACAACTACTACTACTACTACTACTACTATTACTACTACTACTACTACTGCTATTACTACTACTAATACTACTATATTTACTGCTATAATATTGCTGCTGCTGCTACTACTACTACTACTACTACTACTACCACTACTACTACTACTACTACTACCACTACTACAGCGACGACGACGGCACGCGTACCCTAAGAACGCTTCACTGTAGAAACAAAGCAACTCAAGTTGCGATGGCTTGGCTATACAAAATAACACTTCCAAGAAATCGGACAATAATATCACCGTGCAAGCGAATCGGACAATACTATGACCGTGCCAGCGTGATGCCCTTCCACTCGTAACAAGTTGGACTCAGAAATTTGTCTGTAAGCTCTTCCTTGAGATCTCGAGCTTAGTGACCCGTGTCAACCACTAAGTTTCTTTCCGCGGTGACGTTGCTGTGAGGTGCGCAACACTCACCGAGGGAGTAATCCACCAGCTCTGGCTTGGCGTCTTCCTTACCCAGAACTTCGAATCAGAGGCTTACACGGGGTGAGCGGGGAAGAAGCGTCTAAGTCAGGGAGCTACGTTGTGACCGAAAGTCGGAGGAAATTGCGGAGGTCGGCAAATGACAGCGTCTATAAGCCGCTTACAGACTCCAAACTAGTAGTCAGTGCTTCTTGGTCAGTTCCGCACTCTTGAAATATAGATTGCACAAGGCCAAGATGCTTGCTTAGGGGAAGTGTGAGGCGATGTAAGAACCAGTGCACTTTTTCTGGAAGGGCTCAAATTGCCCTGTCACTTGCGCTGGTTGTTTACTCACCTGTATATTTTCTTAGTGGATGAGAGACGACCGGGCACATAATACGGCTTTGGGCTGTTAAGACGTATCCAGGCAAGACAGACACGTTGACCACTAAATATGTTAGGAAATGAACATTCAACAAGACCTGATCGTACGTTTGCTCATAAACTATGCACAGTGCAAGAAGCTGCTGAGAAGTTAGTTTGTAATAAATCGACAAAATATTTCCGGTTCGAGAACTACCTGCATCACCTTTCGTGGAAATATCTTTAAAGGGGTGGTGCCACCAAATTTGTGGCTAGCGCGTTCTTCGCTGCAAGCGTTTGTTATAGCTCCAGGAAGCATGATACACGCACCAAGATTCACGTATTCTCGCTAAGTAATTTAATATCGCCTTATTTATGCGGACAACTTTCAGTTTCGGTTTCTGGGCACCAAGTTGGGCAGTGACGTAGCAGTGTAGTAGGCTTGGTCACGTGACCATACAAGGCTCGCGCGAAGATGCGCAGCACTTCGCCAGGAAGCGATCGAAACTCGGCAAGTGATGTAGCAAACGATGATTTGCCGGTACGTACGTTCTGGAGGTAACAGAGGTCCCGAGGACACTCACGTCACTACAAATATGGTGTGACGTCACTACAACTTTCGTTGTCCTTCCCATAGAGGTACGTCAGTTTTGATGCGCTAGCGATGGGCATCGATCGGGAGAGTGAGCATTTAGGTACACTTTGGAAGTGAATTAAAATATATTCTAAACGTTTGCTTCGTCCGACCCTTCATGTGGAGTGTCCTTGCATACAGAGGAAACCGACAACAGGCTTGTTATAGCCTCATAATTTGATGGCACCACCCCTTTAAATTTAATTGTTATTTGAATGGACAGTGATGACAAATGGGGAATGGTAAAAAGCCTTTAGAGTTGGGTGTACCTTGAGAAAAAAGTAAGTATGATGGTATTACTTTGGAAACGTACAGAAACAACAAAAGGAATGGTTCTAATAAAAAGTTCCCAATTAAACTTTAACACCAACTACAATTTCGCAGCGAGTGCTAGTGCAGAATGGATATAGGCACCGGGAAATAAATCCTGCGTCACAGTTTACAATAGCGGTAACTTAAAATATGCCCACAATGAATTATCTAATTTTACTGATTTTGAACGAATGAACAATAAATGGATGGATGTTGTTTATTGCACACATTTTCTTGTACTAAATATGCCAAAACTCTATGGTCTCAGAGCTAAAGGCTAGTGCGGGTCCTATTCAGAAATATACATAAAATAAAAGGTATAATTATACGAAAAGTACACAAAAGTAGACAATGAAAATTGATATCATCATGCAAGGAATAACATTTGGCTACTAACAAGATTCAATTGAAATCGATTGAACACAAAGAAAATACATGACTTGTAGTAAACACAAGAAAGTTGGGTAAAAGTGAAGCACATAGCTGCGGAATGAAACTTACAATTACAGGTATGAATAATAGCTTCCTTCAGTAGCTTAATAAAGGTAACGAGAACAGTTCAACGCTTTTTTTTAAACACAAAATCAATTTATTACAAATATTTTGATTAGCGATCAATGATTTTCGTGTCGAGTAATAATGCAAAGAATAAGTATTGCATTATTTGATACAGCTTTTCTCAAGAACTTACTTTAGAAGCCGTATGCTTGGAGCCATTCCGCTCTGCGAAGGTGGGGAACCAGCGTAGCTGACAGGCTCAAAATCTCCATTGGGTGTTAACGCGTCCTATGAATGGTGAGTACTTCGGGGTTCTATCTTAAATGCGAAGCATTTCCTTGCGTACTGCTGATACTTTGAGCGTTTTTATCTATCTATCTATCTATCTATCTATCTATCTATCTATCTATCTATCTATCTATCTATCTATCTATCTATCTATCTATCTATCTATCTATCTATCTATCTATCTATCTATCTATCTATCTATCTATCTATCTATCTATCTATCTATCTATCTATCTATTTAGCCGCCTATGTCTCGATGCTCTCGTGATCACCTCCTTAACATGGGGTAGACCAGAATTAGTATGGGAGGGTAAGAGGGTTTGACGATCATGAGTGTTGGGTCATGACATGAATAACTTGAAAATCCCGTCGCATACGACGTCAAACACTTTCCTCCAGACACGTGTGGCACATAGCCGTATACCGCGGGCCGTGGTATGTGGGTATGTGCCACAATTGTTTGATGGTTTGCATCTACCGAGGAACGGTGAGCTCAGATATTGGTAATTAAAATGTGAGAGCGTTAAGAAAAACCGACATCGGCCGCGTTGACCCGACGAACGCAAAGAGTAAATGTTATGGTCCCAGCAGGTCCCGAACCCAAGCATTTTGCGTGGCAATCAAGTATTCTACCACAGAGCCACGCCAAGTCTCGGAACTGCTTTGGAAAAATACCCTATGCAGGCCTAAGGTTGGTGAAACGTCAATTGTGGTTGCAGTGCTGCCCACCTAATTTTATAAACATTACACATGTACTGCAATGATACAGGCGTCACGACGAGTTAGCGTCAATTGTAGTTAAGCGCGATCCACTGAAGTTTGTGTATAGCACTATACAGGGCTACCATCCTCGCGAGCACAAGCGCTACGTTTCAGCTTACCGCTTCTGATTTTGGTAATACCCTTGTTACTCTTGGCATCGTTACGCAACTGTAAACAACTGATTATATCAAACATATGTGACTGTTCAACATGCATGTCTGTTCGTATAACAGTTGTACATATGTTTAGCGTCATTTCGTGACGTTTCGTTCAACAAAAAATTACACCACAGTCACCTTCCCTCCCCGTAGTTCACATGACATCGATTGCCATGGTACGTGGGATCTGCGGATTTTTTTACCTACCTTCTTGTTTAAAGACCACTACTTGCACGGAACAATAATGTCACTGCTTCTTTTAAAAATCTCTACGCTGCTTTAGAAGGGTGTCTCTGCGTCCTGCTACAACAGAGATTGTCACATATTGTCACTTGTATATAGGATAAAATTCAAGAACGCTTCAGGAAATCCATAGAACCGATTTTTCGGCGCTTCTTTGGTAATGAAGATGCGCTATCATCTTCATTTTTGACAGTTCGAATTATTTTACGAAAGCCCGAGGTCTACAAGAAACATTCCCAAATTAGGCACGTTAGTTGTTCTTAGAGCTCACTAGGGTCTGTTTATATACCACCGTCGGCCCGCAGGCGCAAAATGGCCGCGTGATGCTCTGCGTCCTGAAGTAAACGTAAACAAGCTGATGGTGGCCGATAATATAGATATTACTACTGTCGTATGAATATTTATTAGGAAAGCAGTGAAGACTTGGCAGTCAGAGTAGCGCTGGTCAGACAGGAACGCAGATCTCACGCACAGCAACAGACGCCCGAGCGTATCTTCTTTCTCGTCTTCACTAAAATTGCCCCCGGGAGAGAAGAAAAGCCATCCTGGCGACTCAAGGCATAGGCAGTATCAAGGGTTCGTAGTATGGTTTAAGTCTGCTGACGTGAACCGTGTCCCGACCGTGATGTCTGAGGTCGTGGGACGGCGTCACGGGCTCAAGTATGTAGTTAACAGGAGACGTGTGTCCTTTGATGCGGTAGGGGCCCTCATAGCGTGCAAGAAACTTGTTTGTAAGGCGAGGGCTGTGAGGAGGTATCCACAATCAAACGAGAGAACCAGTCGGGAAGCCTGGTTAAGACGCGTCATTGTCATGTCGCAGTTTTTCATGACCTTGAGCGGCGGTTGTAAGTTTACGAGCGAGCTGCCTACAGTCCTCTGCATATCTCGCCGCTTCAGACACCGGCGTGCATTCGGAAGTGTCGGGTCGGTATGGAAGCAGTGTGTCCATGGTACAACAGGGCTCTCGCCCGTACAACAGGAAAAATGGTGAAAAACCAAATGTAGCTTGTGTGGCAGTGTTGTAGGCGTAAGTTACAAATGGTAAAACAGCATCCCAGTTACTGTGATCCGACGCGACGTACGTAGTTATTATGTCACTGAACGTGCGGTTGAACCTCTCCGTCAAGCCGTTCGTTTGCGGGTGGTATGCGGTAGACTTGAGGTGAAGGATGCTGCATGCAGCGAGAGGGGCTTGGATGACGTCGGAGAGGAACACACGCCCTCTGTCAATGAGCAGTTCACGTGGTGCTCCATGTCGAAGAACGAAATTCCGTAGAATGAATAATGTGACCTCGCGAGCGGTGGCGGCTGGTAGCGCTGCAGTCTCGGCATAACGCGTCAAATGATCGACGCTGACAATTATCCATCTGTTACCCAAGGAACTGCAGGGAAGTGGGACGTATAGGTCTATGCCGACGCGATCTAAGGGACCAGCAGGGCAGGGAAGCGGCTGTAATTCTCCGGACGGGCGCTGGTGAACTTTACGCCGCTGGCACGGCGTGTAAGAGCGAATGTACTGGCAGACAACGTAATACATTCCATGCCAGTAGAAACGTTGCCTGAGCCGAGCATACGTTTTCAGAACGCCGGCGTGACCATGGTGACGAGCAGCATGGAAGTAAGCGCAGATGTCGGAACGCATGTGCCGTGGTATCACTAGCAGCCATTTGCGACCATCGGGCATATAATTCCTGCGGTAAAAGATGTTGTCACGCACATTAAAGCGGGCGGCTTGGCGACGAAGTGTTCTCAAAGAAGGTGCGGCCGATGGATCCTGCAGGTAGTTGAGCATAGTTGAAAGCCGGGGATCCTTGCGCTGTTCAGACGGCATGTCCGTGGCGTCGATGGGTGACATGGATGTGAAGAGCGTAGACAGGGAATCTACATCGGAAGGTATCGGTGACCGAGAAAGCGCATCGGCGTCAGTGTGCTTCCTGCCCGATCTGTAGACAACGCGAATGTCATATTCCTGTAAGCGAAGAGCCCATCGGCCGAGGCGACCTGATGGATCTTTCAACGAAGAAAGCCAGGAAATGGCGTGATGGTCGGTAACAACGTCGAAAGTACGACCATATGGGTATGGACGAAATTTGCCAAGACCCCAAACTATGGCCAAACACTCCTTTTCGGTTACACAATAGTTCGCTTCTGGCTTCTTCAAAGTGCGACTGGCATACGCGACGACGTACTCGTCGTAGCCGTCCTTCCGCTGAGCTAGTACTGCGCCAAGTCCGATGCCGCTAGCTTCGGTAGGCGCTGTGGGATCGTAATGCCCAAGTATTGGTGGTGAGGTAAGTAGGTGGCGTAGCTGCTTGAAGGCTTCATCGCACCAGGTGGACCAAGCGGAAATACCATTACTAGCCGTAAGTAAATTCGTCAGTGGGACGATGATGGTCCCAAAATTACGCTAAAAGCGCCGGAAATAAGAGCAGAGGCCTACAAAGCTGCGGAGCGCCTTAGGAGTTGTGGGCCTGGGAAACTCGGCAACGGCGCGAAGCTTATCTGGGTCAGGCAGCACACCATCCTTCGAAACAACGTGTACCAATATCGTTAGCTTGCGGGCCGCGAAACGGCACTTTTTGATGTTGAGTTGGAGGCCGGCAGAGGTGAGACAGGTCAGTATCTCACGCAAGTGAACAAGGTGCGTCTGAAAATGTGATGAAAACACGACGATGTCGTCAAGATAGCACAGACATGTTTTCCACTTGTAGTTACGAAGGATGGTGTCCATCATGCGCTCGAAAGTAGCGGGCGCGTTGCAGATCCCAAAATGCATTACGGTAAATTCGTATAATCCATCGGACGTTACGAAAGCTGTCTTCTCGCAGTCACCTTCCGCCATCGGCACTTGCCAATAGCCAGAGCGAAGATCCAAAGATGAGTAGTACCCCGCGCCTTGCAAGCAGTCGAATGCGTCATTTATGCGGGGCAGCGGGTAGACGTCTTTACGAGTGATGTTATTTAGCCGACGGTAGTCCACATAAAGGCGTATTGACCCTTCCTTCTTTAGCACTAATGCGACAGGAGACGCCCAATGGCTCTGGGACGGGCGAATGACGCCACGCTGCAGCATTTCATCGACTTGCTCGTTAATGACCTGCCGCTCGGCTGCCGACACACGGTATGGTCGCTGGCTTAATGGAGGATGAGAGCCTGTGTGGACGCTGTGACTGACGTTCGCTGTACGCCCCAAGCGCGGTTAGTCCCAATCAAACGACGAGCGAAAACTCTGGAGAAGCGCAAGGACTTGCGTACGGTGCGGAGGCGGCAGATCGGCATCCACGACAGATTCAAAGATGTCTGGCGAAGACGAAGTTGACGATGATGAAGATGACGTGCGCTGGACGGGAGAAGTGAGGGCGTCGAGCTCAGACCAGGGCGTGTCATCCGATGTCTCGATGATGTGGAGCGGATCAACAGGCTGAACGCAACCAAGAGATTCTCCGCGGAGCAAGATTCACCCGCACCTCCACCAAATGTCGTATGAAGATTTATTAGGAAAGCAGTGACGAATTGGCAGTCAGAGTGGCGCTGGTCCGACAGGAACGCAGATCTCGCGCACAGCAACAGACGCCCGAGCGTATCTTCTTTCTCGTCTTCAGTACACTAGGGATATATTGACCTAGGTTCGTGGATAGTTCTTGGTCTTATACTCCATCTCACAATTACATTGCAGCATTGCCGAAGCTACGGGGAGTAAACAGGCAGTGTCCTTGCGCAGCACATAATATAGTCCCGGGCTTAACTCTCATTATCAACGAGGTGCAAGTGCTTTAGCTGTGCTTCTCGCATGACGCGTTACGGCGATACGTGGCACGTTAGGCCCTTCACGCATGCACTTCGAAATTTGTGAAATAATGAAGAGATTACTGGCTGGTAGCCGTAATAAACACCTTAACCGCGGTGACGTACAGCAACATGGCAGCCCCCCATACACCCCAGACCACCCGCTTCCATCCGAATTCGTGCTTTTTACTGGCTCCCTGTCCGGACAGCCAGAAATAAGTGGCATAATCTGTCATCGCTTCGTCTAATCTAACGCTGAGGGCAAATAATCAGGTATCTTCATTCGCTATTATTTGTATCGCTCGTTCGTTTTGGTGCTGCTAGGACTACTCAGGCGATGCCAAGCCGTAAAAGTGGTTTGATGTTAACTGAGCAGATGTCGCCACAACATTAGCGTCGGTGATGCGTTGACGATGCGAAACACCCTGAATGTCTATATTGTTTTCTGTGCCAATGATTTGCTGTTCCACTCAAGAATGGTACGTGATTGCTGCTGAAAGGGCGTCGACCATGCTGACAAAAAAGAACTCAGTGAAAACGCCAGTATGAACGCTGTTATAAAAAGAACCGCGTTCCTCACAAACGCCAGCGACGACGCCCTGCACAAGTGGGTTTCTGAACATAAAGAAACAACGAGGTGGCGTTCCCGCAGAGGTTTTTGCGTTTTGTACTAACTGGAAGGAGTAAGTATCGACAAGGTAGGCGAGCCGACGCCAAAGAGACGACGAGCAGACGACGCGATGCGGATGAACACGTCTCGAGGGGGGCTTTCGCCTTTCCTATTGCCTAACAAGCCCTGCAGCTTCCACAGTGCTGCAAGGTACTTCTGAGATGGAGTATAGTTATGTGGGGGGTATACTCTTACCTTAAAATGAAAGCAAAGTAACTACAGTGAAACCTCGGTGATGCGAATCTCACGGAACCACCAAAAATATTCGTATCATCCGAAATTCGTATCACCAAAAAGCATGGAAGTTCAGCATGCGACAACAGAAAGCTAGCGCATATTTTCATTTATTGTTTTTCAGGGCCGCAGCAAAGTCAGGAAGAACTTTGCATGATTGTCAGTTAATTTTTTAGATGCCGGCAATCATACTAGTCTTCGTAAATATACAGCCCGTACGCGCGTGTTTAATGAACCAGCCTCCAGGTGCGTTGTGACCCGCGACAGCGATGACCCCTTCCAAATTTTAGTATGTTTTTTCGCATGACACCGTAGTACTGCGGCGAAAGTAACGGAAGAAGCGCTTTGACGCGACAGATCAAGACCACAAAATTTCAGAACCACGGTCCTATATTATGATTTCGTTATCGTGGAGGTGTTTGGGATGTTTTTGGCAGATTTACGGCCGTGCCTGCACAAGTGTGACCTCAACAGTCGCTCATGTTGACGTCTGAGGCATGACTTTTTCGCCAAGACCGTCCTCGCCATCTTTCGGTCCTCGTACACCTCACAAGGAATCTCTGATGCATGAGGCAGGCACGTGAAAACACAGTACAACGACAGCAGCCCGCGTCGACGCGTTAGAAGAAAAAAAAGCGTGGCGTCAATGTCTTTTGTAATCTAAACGTGAAAGCACAGGGAGGCACATTCGAGCCTCAAAGATTCGCGGACACAATCTCGGAGGCCGTGATGCGTCCATGGTCAAATCATATTGGTCGTGAAACTTGGAACTAAAAATGGTCGAAAACCTATTGCCACAGACATCAATGCCCACCGTACGATTGAAGCGCGACTAGGTGAGGACGGGACAAATAAAGAAAACCAAAAACTCAAGACATTTTTTTTTCGAATACTCATAAATCTATATACGCCAATGTAAACTAGAAATTTACTTTACGGTTTATCTGACACTTAGCTAAATGGTTGATTGCCTCATTTTTTGGTCCAGAGCCATAAATGGGGGGCGTATGCAGGCAGTCTGCTATCAGGGCTTGTGGCTTGTGTTTAGTTCGGCGCATTGCCGGGTCAACGAGGCATCGCTCACTTTTGGGGGGTGGTTTCGTGTGTACCTTCCGTAGTTTATTTGCTTATGTGCTGTTTACTGGCGTGACATTCCAGAGCTAAACTAGCTCACAGAATGTGTAGATAGCCGCACCTGTGACTGCCAACTGCCTTCGCTGGCACACGGCCGGCGTGCCCTCGCCTTTCGTGACGGTGAATGCGACACGTTAAGCAAAGAAACGCTGTCCTCTAAGGTTGTCAAAGTGATATTCTCAAGGCTGCTGTCTCGGTGCAGTGGTTCTCCACGATCGGCCAACGTGAGTTTTCGAACTATTGTGCTATTGTGCTCGTGCACAGTTCTATCACAATTGCTTCATCTGCAAAGTTTTTGGTGTATATTGCAAGTACACTATTTGGCTAAGAAAACAACCTTGCTTCGTTAACCTTTCTTGTTGATCTTCCTTTTCTTTCGCGCACGCTATTGGCGAGCCATAAAGGCGCAATAAAATCGCGTTTTTATCAAAATGTGTATGAAAGGTCAGCAATTAAGAATTTCAACTTCGCACCATGTAAGGCAATGCACGATGCCGCTACCGCTTCCGGTTGTGACGTCATATTTTATTTTTTGTTTGCTATTAGTGTCCACTCCATACGTAGAATGGCGACGGTGGCAACGAGCCGCCAACAACTGGATACATGGGCTTCTATGGCAGTTACGCTACCAGTTTACATATACCTTGACGCGTCTCTGAAAGTTTATTCTGACCATTTTCCTTACACCGTGATTCTGACGATTTGGCGGGGCGGCGCGCATGCCCGCGCTTGCCTTCCCGCGCTCGCACGTGCTTGGCGCGTCTTCCGCGACAGCGCGGACAGCACCTCTTCGTACCTGGGCGGTAGCGTAAGTTTGTATCAAACGTCGCGGGGTGAAAATCGGTTCGCAACAACCGTACTCCATTACATTTCAGGTCAATGGGCCTTGGCCGGGACCAAAAAAAAAAAATTCATAGCACCCCGAAATTCGTATGAGCTGTGAACGTATCACCGAGATTTCACTGTATTAATAAGAGAGAAGCGTGAGATGCCTCATTAAACACGGAAATTGACCGTCGGCGGCCTCGGCATGAACAGGAGGGATGCAAAATTTATCATCACGCAATGACGTTCTCATATCAAGTCATCATGACGTGACCGATCACCAGAACATGTTACATGACGTCACATAGCTTGACGTCACATGACGACGTCATCACATGACATGGTCGCTTCGTCAAAGGTGGGCCCATGACAGAGGCAGTGCAAAACCAAGTGAAGTGCAGGTGGCTTGCAATTCCTTCGGTCTTGGAGGCAGTGCAAAATCAGGTTGGGTGCAAAAAGGCTTCGGGCGTGGGCGGAGGAAGATCAGTACACCGAATGAGTCAGTCAGTCAGCCAAGAACTTTATTGAAAGGTCCTGAGGAGCTTAAGCTGCCGGGCGATCCATGAGGGACACCCTTGCAGCCGCTACCGTAGGCGACGCCCGAGTCGGGGCGGGAACGTGGTGGCGTTCCGCCAGTTCTTAAGCCCTCTGGACTGCCTTTAGTTGGTGCTGGAGCTCAGAGCTCCTGAGTGCCTCTTCCCAGTCGGACTCACTGGTGAGAGGTCCCTGAGGTAACGCGGGACATTGCCAGAGCATGTGCGAAAATGAGAAGAAAAAGAACAAGAAAATAGCTTTCGGCTTCGAGTCGTCGTAGTTGAATAAATATATGAGAGACGTGATTTTTTGCCGTGTCAATTACAGGTAAAAAAGACAATTTTAGGAAACCTTTCTGCCAAGCTTAAGGTGTAATCGAAAGAAAGCATTGTATTTCACCGGTTCAGACAATCATCGTAAGCCACTTGTTGCCACAATAAAAAAGGCGCTGTAATCATGGTTCCTGCAGCATCACACAATACTTTATCGTTTATATTTTCCTTTCAATTGCATTCATAAAACGATATTTCCCTAACAGCCAGATTGCAAATTTTCCTACCTAGCGTTCAGCCTTTATATTGATCCTTTCTTTCCTATAGCGCAATTGTTAGTTTATGTTAAACCAGTAACTGTTCGAATTTGTTGGTTACATCGCTATACCAAGAAGCCACCTTCCACTGTCTGTGGTGACATTACGTAGCGTTGCCTTTCAACACTCTTAGCATTCGTTTTAAGATCGAAGCTGTTACAGCTCGCCGTAGTTAGTGTGGTGTCGCCATCATCATGAACCAGTGCGCGCTCTCTTTGTTCTCTTCTTCCTCATCGTGGCCTTCATCGTGTGATTCGCTTCTAAAACGCAAATGCTAATTTCTCCAGCGCGGCATGCAATGACTCTGATGGGCGAGACAACGAGTGTAGAGAGAAAGATAAAGAAAGAGATAGAGAGAGTGAGAGAAAGAAAGATGGAGAAAGAAAAGTTTTATGGAAGTAATTTATTCGGGAGGCGAGATTCGAACCCGCGTACACATCATCCGAGGGCTAGAGGCTAGCAGAGTACAAATATCGAGGGGGTGGGGAAGGGAAGTGAGTGAGAGCGGGGCAAATCTGAGTTTGAAGAGGAGGAGGAAAATGAGGAGAGAGTAAAGCATAGCATAGATAGAAAAAGAAAGAGAGAAACAGACTAACCAATGGCAGAAAGAAAAAAAGATGAAGAGAAAGAGAGAGAATCAAAGATAAAGAGAGGAAGTTATAAAGAGCGAGAGAAAGCTGCCGAAAGAGGAAGCGTGAAATACAGGGATAGAGAGATAGATATGGAAGACAGAGAAAGAAAAATAGAAAGACTCAGAAAGATAAAGAAATAGAGAGAGAGAAAGAATAATGGGGAGGTGAACATGGGGAGGAGGGAACGCCCCAAGCTCCGCTGCTATTTCAGTCTTCGCACCACTAATGCGGAGGGGCATTTTTTTTACTGTGTTGTATTTCCCGACTGTATTCGCCGTATGAGTGTTTGCTGTCTTCTTTCTTCTTTTATCTGTCGCTTTAAAACTGTCTTAGGTATACTGCATGTAAATCTACACTCCTCCCCCTCCTAGTGATGCGTTAATGTGCTGAGGACAAATGCATAAATCAATAAAATCAATAGAGTGTGGAAATCTGAGATAATGTAATTCCCTCTTAAGGCGATTGATTGAACCACCAGCGTTAGTTGAGTAGCCTGTAACGATGACGCAGTTATAAAGGGGAAGTGAACAAGTGAATCATCTCCAAGCAACTGCAGTAATTCATACAGAAAATAGTGTCTTCGCCTGTACAATAAGTGCTTCGCTTGCGAGTGCAATTATATACGCACCAATGTTTACCAAAGAGAATGCACTTAATGAAGTGAAGTAGTCCACATGCAGATTAGGGAACAGGAAACGTCGAATATGATGTTATACGAAAAAACTGGCAGTTATTCCGTATACGAATACAACCGATGAGCGAAGCTCCTAGGAAATGGGACGCATGTGCCGTTCGGCGAGCGCGGCGTTGCATTGTCCAGGCAACGGACCAACCATTGGGTGGACGACAGGGTCAAGCGATAGTTTCGCGCGTACGCAGGTTGGAGGGGAGAGGGCAGAGTCGAAGACAGAGAGAGAGGGAGAGTAATCGGCCTCCGTTTCGCATGCGTTCATATTCTCGCGCTTTGCGCATCGTGCAGACGCCATCCGCGTTCCAGCGCTCATAAAGCTCATTTATCCACGCGCGTGAGGGGGAGACGCCACAGCTGGCACCGTGCCAGGGAGCTTCAACGGCGACGGCGGGATGACGGCCTAAGGAGCTTCGCTCCTAAAAAGCGATAATAGCATGGAGACACTCGGAGGCACTTACGCTCGACGGTTGTCCCGTCCGCAATGTCCTTGCTCCGAAGGGCGTTCGCCGTCAAACGTAGCACCGGCTAAACACAAGGAGAGGAGCCTATCCTCACTCGCCGAAGTGGTGGAGCCCTCTCTAGCGCTGTACCGGAGTCATACGCATATTTCAGAAACGTTTTTGAGCAATTTTAAGTTATTTATTGCAATTACATCATGGTTACTTTAGTAAAATATATTGTTTTAGACCTAGTTCGTTCATTTTAACTTGGTTGTCAGCACCACTAACCTAGTTGTGGCCAGTATTGAAGGCTTTGCTCTGAGGGCGATCACGCCACATGCCATGTATGGATGGACGACAAATGAGCTTGGCCCTTAAATTTTCCGTACTTAAAACCCTGGAAGCGATACGCTTCGCGCCTAAGCAAGTGGTCAGATGCTGGCTTATTTGTAGACAAGTTTAACACCGAGCCACCGCGAGAACTCAAGTTCTCACAGGTCTCGTCTCGCTCTCGTTCAATTCTTTGAGGAATAATGGTTTTATTCGGGTGATTTCTGGGAGACATTAAGTTCTGCACCACGGCAGTTGTCCGCGGGAGTCCGTGCGGTTAACGACAGAGCACGCACCGTTCATGAACAATCGGTCGCATCACATGCGTCGGTGCACCTGGGGACCTCGTTTTCAAAACGCGGACTGCAAACTTGTGCGCAAGTAAGTTGGTGTCTAATTAAGGAACGCTGAAGTCCCGCGTTCAATTTAGGAATCAAAACAATAAGGACTTCCATGAGAGAGATCGCCGCTCCTATGCGATGAAACTGTTTGCATTCGTTTTCAGCGCACGCACTGTTCTGTGTTTCCAGTATATGAGAAGCCTCATCTATTGGGACTCCTCAAACTGTCCTTCGTTGGTTTTATTGAGCTTTTGTTTGACTATACACGGTGTGGTTTGGGCCGTTGAGAGAACAAGATCACCTAATTTGCTTGCGAATAACCTCTCGCCATCCTTGTTGCATATTGAAATTGGTACATTGCATATTATTTAGGCAAAACAGTTTTCCAAACAGATTCCCTGCCATCTCCGTTGTCCGCAGAATGGAAGCACCTCCTGGTTTATTAAACGGCTGAGCACTTGAATATGCTAAGTATGGCACCACTGTGTCTTCACAGAGAATTCATATAAAATAGATTGTTATCAAGAAGTCTCACTCAGCTGGAATTTTTACGTCATATGCAATCATAATATTAGGCTAAGGTGCTTTAATATTCTTGTGTTATTGAATTTTAAGCTTGGTGCATTCAACCCTACCTGAAGCGACTTGTTTGCAGGGTAGCGTTTACTAAGAGTGATTTTGACCCAGGACACTCATTGAAGGGACGAGTTAGCGCCTCAAGCTTAAACGGCCTTTTGGGGGCTTGGCAACAGCAGTGGCTCAAATGCGAGCTTGATGCGAAAAACCACTTCATATACGGCTTGCGTAAAAAGGTGCAGTTGTGGTGAGGGTCACGCTAGACATCTGGCACAGGCATCAAAAATAGGAATGCAGCTTCTGTGTTTAATTATTATACCGACATTTGGTCTCGGGAAGGTTGATACGTCATCACAAAAAAATAAAAATAAATGGCGATAGCGTTAAGCCAATAGTGATATAGCCAATAGTGATATAGCCAATATATGATATAGGGATGTGAACTGAGGCCAACCTAAATTTATACACCTTAGATTCTGGCGCAGAAAAACCCTTGGAGGACGCTTGAGCTTCATTTTCAAGAGTAGAACGCGATAGCGCAAGCGGGCCCCGTTCACAGCGCCTTTTCAATTGATAGCCCGGCTTCGGTTCTCGGTGAATGCCTCAACCATGTGGTAAGGAAATGAGTGACTGTGCGCGTAATATCGGCCGTTTCAAGCTATCCCCGAATGCCTACTGCAACAGTTGCTAAGGGTCCAATACGCCATGATACTTCCTTTTGCGAATCAGTGAAGGGCCCACTAGGCATCCGTAAGGGAACACGCGAACCTGCGCAACTACTGAATTTGTCGATCCTTTTGAAGCTGCTAATGAATAAATATGTCATAGCGTTTTGTAATGGCTGGGTCTTTAACAGGGTTGCCGTTGGTGGCTACTTTGCGCCAAATTGGCTACTTTTGGACCCCGTTGGCGACGAAAATTTCCATTTGGCGCCATGGCTCTTTTTTAAACTTGTGGTTTTACTTATTCAAAATGGTTTTATTTATTCATCAATAGTAAAGACTGTTGATAATACCGCTTCTGTTCTATTTGGCTAGAAATTTGGCGATAATATCAAATGATATGGCTACTTTGGCTACTTTTGGCGTGAGTTCTGGCGCCTTTTCATGTCCACCCAACGGCAACCCTGGTCTTTAACATTCGTTGTGCAATGCACATGTGTTGGGGCCTGGTGAGATTCGACGCTTCTGCCGCCCAATATATGATGCGGTAAGGAGAGCCCATCCACTACATGACGTTCATATCGTGCTTTTGTTCCACAGCAGATTCAAGCAAAAGCCACTGCTTGCCACGCAGGCGGTCTGGTTTCGATTCTTACTCGAACCGAATGTTTTTATTATGTATTTTATTTGCATTTTTCTCGACCTTTCGGTCACGGACAAGACGCTGAGTTTTCTCTCACAAACAACGACGCCGACACCAGAATTTCTGCAAAACGAACTCTTCAACGCTGTCGCGTTAATGCTAGAACAATTCACCCACTACTCGGCCAGTGCCTTGCATTGGGTTTGGGCAATGCACAGAGGACAACAACAACGACTGAGGACTGCTGATGCCAGTGGAGGTTCTGAATATGGGTCCCACTCACTTCCTTCTCCAATCCCTGCTTTTCAAGAAACACGTTTCAATCAATTCAATAAATTCACGAAAAAATAAATAAATAAAAAATTGGCCGCGTATCTGCGTGCTTCGCTGCAAATGTCGTCGAAAGACGATAGTCTTGTGCGGACTGCACTGCATGAGCGGCATGAGTACCACAATTTAATAGCTGGGCTAGCCGCTGGGCTAGCCGCTGGGCTCGTTTTTCGGACGTTTTCCGGGCACGCTTAGACGGACGCCGGCGTTTCTCCGCTGAAATTTGGTCGTTGGTCTTTTCTCTGCGTTCTCTGATCATGTCTTGTAGAGTGGGTCGTATTTCATCAAGCGGCCATATATGTTTTGCCTTGCCTGAGACAGCGCTCTTCTACGATGAATCAGCCGCATCTGGCTGGCATTGATAAAACAGAAGAGGACGCCATCTACAGCGCTACCGGGGAACATCGGCTTGTGTTGAACTATGCTGCTGCCAGGCGGCAGCACCACAACGTCGAAGTTAAATCACTGGGCGGAGACTTGTTTTGTACACAGCGGCGCATTTTCAGCGCTGCGTAATAAACACTAGGATCTTTATAATTACGTATCTATAGAGTTTGTTTTAAAGGAACACTGTGAATAGTACTAAGGTATTGATGTTGTGCCTCAGGTATGCGTAATATTTGATTTTTAAATGCCCACGCTCACCCGTATGAACACATGCTTCTCGGTCAAGATTGGAGGTCGTAAGGCAGGGGGTTAAACTTTGGCCAGCTAGTTGAATCGTGCGACGTGCCGACAAACAGAGAAACAGACAGACAGACAGACAGACAGACAGACAGACAGACCAAAATTTCTCCGTTTAGGTATCCCAAGAAAGACTATCGTCTTTAATAAATGAGGGGAAAATTCGTATGATACGCCGCTTCGCTGGTCCCACCCTTTGAAGAGAATGGAACGGTTCGAGACTTCTTATTCAAGAATCCTTTCCGTGCTAAAGTTCTTTCATGCGTGTGCTAGTTGTGAGCAGCGAAAGATAGCGGACTCACTTTCATTCTCTTCGCGTGTAAGAACGCATTTTTCTGACGACGACACTGGCTCGCTCGCTAGTGTACCGCCTTTATAATACACCACTGTTCACGGTCGCTTGATCCTATTGAGTGCTCGCGAGAAACGTCGTTTTGAGCCCTGATGATCTATGAAAATTGAGGAAAAAAATACGTAGCGCCAAAGAAAGCGTCGAAACAGTATTGCATCCAAGAGGCTTCTCTGCTGTTACTGTTCTATATTTTCTTCGTCTCGCTCATTTCTTTTGTGCGTGTTATACCGGGTGTCTCAGCTATCTTTAGCCAAGGGTTAAAAAATACAATATTTGAGGCAGGCAACTGAAATCATTTGAATATTGCTTAGAGCTATCTTGCGCACTACAGACAATTTTTTTTCGTAATTAACAAATTTGTTAATTAGGATTAATTTACTAAATTCATAAATATTGACTTTACACAAGAAATGAGAGTCGCAAAATTGGAGGCCGTCTTCAGAAACCCCCATTGCATCATTTTCGATAAAGAAAGTTTTACACGTACCAATTTTTCCGTGCTGCAAAGAAAGCCCGCGAAATACAAAAAATACCACGTGACTAGCGCATTCGCGCGCCTCGACCGTGTTGCTCTCAGCCGTGGTTTGAGCGAACAAAATCAGCTGCGACCACTACCCGCCGGCTGCGTTGCAGCAGTAGGCCGATAAGTTTACGGTGGTTTCTTGGCCCGTTGCCAGGCAGTTGGCGCGCGTGATTGTGCAAGTTGTAGCGAGCGCGGGGAAAGAAACCACCGCAAACTTATCGGCCTACTGCTGCAACGCAGCCGGCGGGTAGTGGTCGCAGCTGATTTTGTTCGCTCAAACCACGGCTGAGAGCAGCGCGGTCGCGGCGCGCGAATGCGCTAGTGACGTGGTATTTTTCGTATTTCGCGGGCTTTCTTTGCAGCATGGAAAAAATGGTACGCGTAAAACTTTCTTTATCGCAAATGATGCAATGGGGGTTTCTGAAGACGCCCTCCAATTTTGCGACTTTAATTTCTTGCGTAAGGTCAATACTTATGAATTTAGCAAATTAATCCTAATTAACAAATTTGTTAATTACAAAAGAAAAAAATGTCTGTAGTGCGCAAGATAGCTCTAAGCAATATTCAAATGATTTCATTCGCCTGCCTCAAATATTGTATTTTTTAACCCTTGGCTAAAGATAGCTGGGACACCCTGTATATATGAGGTCATGTATCTCAGTTCCGGTGTCATGTGTATACTCGACCAGCTGTAGATGCAGAGCACTGCAGGACAAACGGCCTCATTAAACTTCCTTTTCAAGACGAGTGAACCTATTAAGTGTATGACACTTTCCCATTTTTCTAAGACCTCTACAAGACATTGGAGTCAAAGGAAGATACCAAATGGAAGTGATAAACAGATAGCGAGCACTAAAACCTTCGGGGCTGCAGCCGAATGTTTTGATAAGAGCTCTCGTTTTTTGCCGGTGTAGGGCTCGCTATCGCTAATACAAAGCCACATGTCGACAAGGTTACCACCATTTATTAGTTACTATTTCATTTATTATACACCCTCATTGTACAACTGTACGTATAAGAGTGGAGGGGAAAATGTTAACAAATTTAAACTTGGTTATACACACGAAGTTAGCAATTACAGAATAATACCATAACACATTTAAAGGAGTACCTACTGACACAAAAATATTGGGCCTAGCTTTTATTTTGCTGCAATGTGTTGCTGGGGGGCCTTGTTAGTCATAACACGGCACATTGATTGCTGCAGCGCGTGACAGATAATTAATTACAGGCTCCGCTCCTGATTACCGTCAAGTCTCAGTTTTAGGTTTGAGAGAGCTCCAAGAACGACAAGCCGCCGGGATGCAACTATCACCACCTAAGGTGTGCAACGCTCGACCACGTCAGGACAAAGAACTGTGACACACTTCCGCATGGTCCGCATCAAGAAGTCTTTTCGAACAGGAAACGGCACAGCAGTGTCGCCAAACAAAACTTTTTCGCCGCGTGCGCCGCAGCCACGGACTCGCAAGCAGCCTCCGAGTAGTAGTCCGCAGGAGCAAAACGCTGCAAAATAAACATGGTGGCTATGATGTCATCATAACTTGTTGTATTGACTGCAGCGTGGTGACATGAGGGAAGTAGGGGGGTGTCACCGTGAGGTCACTTTTGAGGATGCCACTAGCGCGAGAGTGTCGATGGCACACGCGTGCTTTAAAATTCATGTAAAAAATACACTCCAACCTATATCGACTGTTGGTATTTTGCAGATGATATATGCGTGTCCACGGGAGTCGATCCCGCAGCCTATCTGGGCCAAGAAATTTTGTGTCAGTACCCCTTTAAAAATCGCAGTAACAATGGCAAGGGTCCAAACACCCTCAGTGAAAGATTAATTGAATCACTGTAGTAAAGTGTCCTATAATTGCTCTGAAGCCTTCGCAGATATCTCACCTGTCACCTCTCACACTTTCCGTGCCGATTTAGTCTGTCACAAAAGTATGGTGCAAACAACTCCGCGCAGACTTCTTTGTTAAACCGTATGTGATTTTCCTGCATTTGTATTATTTTGTATTGTATAATTTTGTTATGTAGTTGCTATCGTCCATATAGCTAATATTAAACGTCAGCCTGATCATGTTGAATTGTCCCATTTGAAGAATACATCAGCCATTGTATCTGCTTCTTACTCTGACTAAACTTTCGAGAGCCAAGTAAACAATAGTATACGCTTTCCAGCCTCCCTCATATAATAAACATTCGGAGAGATGATACTGCATATGAATTTTTTTTTGCCGAGGATGTCCCAAGTAACCAGGTCTCACATTCAAACGCGCCTTTCTTTGTGCTACAGTAGTGTTTTTTTTTTTCATTCAGAGCAAAGAGGAAAAAAAGGAGCTTTTACATATATGCGCTTACACCGCAACTGGCAAAAGTCAGTGAAGTTCTATAAGGCGTTCTTTCAATCATGAGGTTGCAGATTGAGTTCGCTCAATTTTCGTGCTGAGGGGATATGAGCGCGAACTTCAACGAGTATTTGCGAAAAACACATGAAGACAAGAGCTAATTTCCAACTATATGCTGTTTTCAGTGGCTCCACTTCCTCACAAAAAAAAAAATTAAGGCAGCTGCGCACTAATAGTGCCAAGCCTGAAGGAAATGCCGAGCTCGGGTAGCCTCTTTTTATTTCTCTACGATTTTCTCTTTTTCTTTCCTTCCTCATTTCTTTCTCTTTCTCTTCTCCACTTTTTCTGTATTTATTATCTCTATATTTCTATTCGTTTATATTTTTTTCTTCCTATTTTTTTTCCTTTGTTTCTCTCTCTTTCTACTTTTCACTTGCTTCCTCTAGTTCTCAATTCTTATACGCTGTTTTACAATAGCATACGATAGCATATACGACAGCCCGGGCCCATAAAATGTTCCACACTTAATATTGTCAAACAGGTGCTCAAAAAACAAGAAGAAAAATACTTCTTTCTGGCGCTAGAGCCCGCTCAATTATGCCGCAGGTGGGTATGCAATATGTGATCTTGCCTGCGTTACTCCAAGCGACGACGACAGCGTGCGACAGTATACTATAGCACGGGCACATAAAGAGCTCTGCACTTAAAAGCTGTCGGTAATGCGACATGCCGCGACAGACATTGTTACTTTACTTCACTTATTTTCCTCTTAGAATTGAAACATTTGTGGTTTATATAGTTCTTCTATGATCGTAGGCAAAATACATGTACTACGCCATGACTTGCTCGCACAATTTGAACGTTTCCACCAAAAAGTCCGGATAGCTTATCTTGGTGACTGGCAAAGGCCTCATACGCTTCATCAGAGGGCAGCGCTGGTATCTCATAGAAATTTTGAATAAAAAGAGAGAAATGTAAGACTGAGGAATAGTCATAAGGATGTTGTTGCGTTAAACTCACCCAAAGATCGTCTTGAAAAGTTAGCCCTATTTTCACCTCGTGTGTCCTCGGTGTCTCTGATGATGCCATTGAAGCAATGGAAACAGGAAAAATATTTCAAAGTTATTTTACAGCTCCCTGAAACCAAACGCATCACACTTGATGCGTCTGTTGGTAGTACGGTTTTTCCAAGTATTCTACGAGTTTTATTTCGCTAGTCATCTTAGCCTCGCCAAAGAAAGCAGAAAAACAATGACAGCGTCTCGTAACAGTGAGAATGTCTACTGTTCTACGTGCCAAAACTATATCAATATGCGGGACGCCATAGCTGGGTACTCCAGATTAATTTTGGACGGCTGGGGTTCTTTCATCTTCGTTAAACAGCAGTCTAAACCCTCTGGTGTTCGTACTTCACTGGTCACCAAGCACAGTGTCTCAATGTTTTTATTTGAGAGCATCAACAAAACGTATCCCATGCACCGTGAAACTCTTGGAGGCAGTGAGAAAACAAGTATGGGGCAAATAATTCGCAACTGTCGTAATTACGTCAACTAAGGAAGGTACAACAAATGTCCCCTATAAAATAACACATGATTTACTGAAATTGTTAAATTGGTCACATTAAGCACATCACCTGGAACACTATGAAACCTTACGGGAAAAGGACGCTTCATGATTTCGAGCTCTAGCCAGAACAATGTTATTGTAGTCTGCAATTTTTACGCGCGCTTTCACTTATCACACCCTTGTTTCATTGCGGCACACCCATTTTTGCCGTTTCTGCTCTATATTGTCTGTCATTCATAATTCCCAGTAATTACACTCTATGTCGTTTTATGATATAGCTTACCACGAAACTGTATATAACTCAAACGCTGAGTATATTGCCTGTACATTATTCGTAAGCTCAATTACAAATTAAAGAGCAGAGACACTCTATCTCGTATATTTCAAGAGGTCATTTCGAAAAGCTAAAACAAGTCGTAAAGCAATGCATGATAGAAGAGAGAAAACGAGGTCTACGAATTGTTTGCAAAGTCTTTAAGATCATAGGTCGGCGAACCCACTCATGAGTCGACTCACTCGGATCAGTAAGACTCACATCGAGCCGTCAGTCTGAGTCTGAGTGAGTCCGGGTGAGTAATATTTTGGTGAGCTTGAGTCCAAGTGAGTCCGGTTAAAGAAAATTTTCGTGAGTGTGAGTCCAAGTGAGTCCGGCTGAAAATTTTGGTGAGTCGGAGTCGTAGTGAGTCCAAAGCGCAAGATATATTTCTTGGGTGAGTCTGAGTGAGTTCCACTTTTTTTTGCCGACCTGTGATTAAGATGCGCAGTGGAACACAATAATACATTCGTTCTTTAACGTTCCCATGTCATTTAAACATAACTTGATGTGAAGTAGAGACTTTAACTAAGAGGAGAATGCAGGGAGTTCCTGAATAATAGCTCGTGATAGTGGGCTCCTCTCGGAATACGCGGCAAAGAACTTTGTCTCATATATGAAGCCGCGGTTATTTCAGGAACTTTCCATAGGAACTTATTTTCGCAAAATCTTCAATGATTATGCCACTGCTCCAAGGGAAAACTTTGGGAAATTGTTCCCAAGAAAATCGCTGCTGGCAAAGTTGATAGCAATTGCTGGCAACGAACGCAATAATTGAAGAAACACAACAATAGTGTTTTCAAAATAACGCATTAAGAAAATTTCTCACGTATATGTTGATGGAGAAGAACGCAACCACGGATGTTAAAACTACATTATATCCTCTGTAAAACGTGCGACAGAGCGCAAAGCCATGACTAAAAAAAAAAAAGACACTTAGCTGTGGGCAATCGCAGAAGGCAGCCCTGCTGCAAATGCGCTTTGTCAGCACGCGAATCTGTCGGACATTACTTCATTTATTCTCTCAACCCCTAATATATTCTGTGGTGTCGATCCTGTCAAATTTCATTAGCGGCCATTGTTAAACTGCTTGCACTATACTCCAACACTGTAAGGCGCTTGCAACACAAGCAAAGGAGGTCGGCTTGCAAGGGACATTACAGCGGCCGTGCCCCGAATAGCGGCGATCTAACTTGGAAGTAATTCAATGTACTGCTTAGTTCGCGAACATAATGAACAAAGACAATCGTGTCTTTCTCCGATAAGGTGGTTCTCGCCTGAGGAAACAGCTTCTTTCAGATTATTTCAACAGCCAGCGTTGAGTACAAAGCACTGTCTGTAATCCTAGCACAGCAACTGCGGAGTCAGCACTCTGAGTCGAGTACAGCTTTCTGTGTGTGTTCGTAAGACTGCAAACTGGATTATAGACCCTGATCACGGCAGCGTAAGAATCTTTGCACTTATCTCACAATGTTATGCGGCTGGTTTCGTAAGACTACTCCTTTCGGTTCCCGCTGAACTTGCGTACATTTAGCCACATTTTCACTTCAAATAGGTTTTAAATACATGGCAAATTGAAGAGGACTTGAACACTGTTTTTTAGCGTGTTAGCGATAGCGCTTCTTGGCAAAAAAAAAAAAAAACAATATGGTGGGCAGGTCCTCAACAAAACCCGGTAGAAAACAGCTTCTCAGACAGCCTCCGCAAAAGCATCCGTGTTACTACACTGTCGAAAAAAACTTGAAGATGGGTGCCCTGTGTCGGTAAAACGGCATATCGCACACATGAACATGTAACAACTATACGAGGTATATATTTAGAAAAAATGAAGTAAACGCCGTTCAGTGGTAACAACCAATATTTTGAATATTGAGCTTTTTTTGTCGTGGTCTTAGTTTCACGCAAACGAACCTCCTTTTCTACGCAATTGCGCGAACTTTCAACGCTCTTGATCACGTTGCGCCAGTTTCTTACGTTAATCTCAACAAAGTTCACCGCTAAGAAGTCACAAGTTGACAACGGTGCCCATCAATCATATTTGGCTACGGTGAAAAGTAATGGCGCCCTACACACCCAGCTGCTTTGTCACCGCCTCAGTGTGGCATGTCCAAGTCTTTTGAGCGTCCTCGTCACCGATGAATTTGAGTTTAACTAGTTATAGTTAAACTGTTGCTATTGTCCCTCCAGTACCTAGTTGCGATAACACACACGCCTCCGACTTTGCAAATGTGAAGAAATCTCCTATATTATTTTATCCTTTAGATTTGTCAGTCTCCAAGATTTACAAACGCCTCCATATTTTGGAAATTCTAGTGTCTTCTTAATATTTTTAGCTTGCGCTGTTTAATATGTTTCTTTTAAATATTATTGCGCGAAATACGAAGATCGGGTCATCAAACATATATTTTATCACATGCCGCACTGCTAGGCGGACTATATTTAGATCATAAATTGAAAGTAATAGCATTTTTTGAATGACGTTCAATATATCCCAACTATTCCACATAGGCAGTGAATGGTTTTCAGCGAAGGATAGTTTACCGTAAGAGTCATCATCATCATCATCATCAGCCTGTCTACGCCCACTGCAGGGCAAAGGCCTCTCCCATGTTTCGCCAATCAACCCGGTCCTGTGCTACCGTAAGAGTATAATGAACTGAATGATTTACTTTTTGAAATAAAGTTTCGTGCTAACTTCAACTATAATTCACTACGAAACAATTATCTGTGGAAGGTCAACGTATTTCTAATATATAATGCAGACATATAACATATCGCCGAATTTTTCTTCTTCATAATAACTCATATTTGATGCTACAGCAAGAATATGAAGGATATAACTTGCACGAAGAGTTGCTTTTTATTATAATTTGCTAGCCTTGCAGTTCCACCTTTATTCTTATATACAGCACGCGCCTAAATGTGTGGCAACCACTCTGCAGCTTGCTGTACATTAGTGCACAACCCATGGTATGTAATACCTCTCATGAGTGGAATTTTAAACTCTAACAGCCATTGTTTCCAAATAAATACGCAATCTGATAGCATGATAATTTAAAACACGGTCGCATGTCCGTCAGTTCGATGCGTTTCAAGAAGCCGTAGCTGGGCGAAATATATTTGTCATACGTTTGTACTGTGTCAACTGCACACAACCCCCCACCTCCCCCCCCCCCCCCCAAACACACACATAGGAAGCAAGTGAAAACGCACATTGGGCACACACCAGCACAAACGCACACGAACAGCGACACAAGCATACACACGTAAGGACATTTACATATACGCATGCGCACCCTCGCCAACACCAACACTAATGCACAGAGATTCGCACGCAAACTCACAAGTGCGCACACGCGGTCCGTAACCTATCTTGACTTGAGGCACACCGCTCCTGTTTTGGTTGCCTGAGATTGCTGTAATAGAACCTGCGCCATGTATTTTGTGCCGTTTTCGCTCTTACAACGAAAGCTGCTATGAGGTCGCAACAATGGCTCTGTTTGGAGGTGCAGTCGTCCGCTGCCACCCCCGTTGTCCGTAACCGCTATCCCGCGAAATAAGAAATAAATAAATAAATCACTCAAATATATATCCAGGACGGAACGGGGTTCGAACCTGGGCCCCCCTCCAAGGCAGCCCATTACTCTGCCACACAACTATGCCGGTGCATGAAACTCTGCCAAAAAAAAAAAAAAAAAAAGAACTCCAAGCATATCCACGAAATGAATCCTAATGATGGGTGCCGAAGCAGTTGGCATCGGATCATGAATCGTGGCCTTCTAGTTTCTTGTGGTTAACAGCCTTGTATTTTGTTCTTGCTAGCATTTTGCTCTGTCATATGCTTTGATTGATGGGTGGTTAAATATCGCTGTTTTTACGGTGTTGTGGCCTTTTATTTTGTTTGTTCTGATTAAGAGCCTTATCATAATCTCTTTGTTGTTCACATCTGTTTCGGTTTGTTCACGTGCACCTGCGCTACATCTCCTGTAGACGCCGGACGGCGGTTTACGGACATTGGGGGGTGTAAAAGTGCTTCGCCCATACAAGACGCTTTATAGGCGTAATGTCGGAAAGGAGCGAAGTTAACCTAAGTAATATACCGTGGTAGGATAGTGAAGAACAACCAGGCGTCACCATATCTGAATTGTGTAACTAATAGGTCATTGAGTGCTTCCAAGCCATTACAAAAGGCACAGCCACAATTCTTTATCGTAATCCACCGCAGCATCAACGAATTGACAAAATGCCTTGCAAGTGTGTAGCGGGTACCACACTTCTCCCAGAATGGCAAATATTGGCACATAGGATGTGTCCCTAGTTCACAGTGGCGTAGCCAGGGGATGGCACACCGGACACGTGCAGCCCCCGAAATTTTTTTTCGCCATACATAGCGAAAAATGACCATTTCAAGGAGGTGCCACTCCCGAAATCAAGGAGGTGCCCCCCCCCCCCCCCTCTCCGAAAAAAATTTCTGGCTACGTCCCTGCTACTTCACGAAAGTTCTGTTGATTTATAGTGCAGTGGGTACCTGGCAAGTGTACTTGTATTTGTGCCAAGGAAGCCAGTCAGGCCCCGATGATCTGTTTCCTCAAGACCTCAATAATTTTTTTCTTTGTCACTCTCGTTTCTGTATCTAATATAGCGTGGTAGGAGAGCAAAAGAACGACGAAGCGTCACACAATGCAATTACCTAACTGGTGGGTTGCTTAAAGCTTTCAAACCATTGCAAGTGGCTCAGCCATAATTCTTCATCATCATCAGCCACCGCATCAACAAAGTGCTCATAATTCTTCGCAAATGTGTAGCGAGTACAACTCTTCTCAGCAGAATGACAAATGATGGCGTAATCGAAGTTTCTCAACTTGACACACATTATGATATATGGCGTAGTGGGTACTTTCCAACTATGCTTGTATTAGTAGCCCAAGAGAGTTTACAACGTGCAATAGAAATGGCGCTCTTCCAGATTTCGCTGTGAATGTGCTGCGGTTTCCACGCAAGTGTGGTGTTTTTGGTGGCATACTCAATTAGCAACTCAAAAGAATACTGTCCCTCCCATGTTAAAGCTGGCACCACCTAAACGTAGCAAATATCAGATGAACATCGAGAAATGCAGACGTCCTCGTTGACAGCTCATACTGGATTATAATGTTTTGTGTATATTGTAATCGTCATACATTGATTCATTTATCGAATGGTGACCGCTGTCTTATATTTGTTCAAGGCAGGTTTCCCACGCTGAGTTTGTGAGACAGAAGTTTGGCGTATAGTCATATGTACCTTAATATTTCTATTTTGCTTTGCCCAAGAGTATGTATGGCCCAGAAGTAGTGACAGCTAGCTGCCTGCTTCCGGGCTGTCGCTCTAACTGGCTGACTTGACACTCCTGACACATAGCAAGGCATTTCCATTAGCCCAGACGTGGCTACTTTCCGGAGAAAAAAGAAAAGTGCCGGACACTTAGAAACAAGATCGTGTTAGCTGCAGTTCCCCAGTGTTAGTTCCTGACAGCCGGAATGTAAGGCATTGTTTTCCATTTCGAGGGGCGACTACGTGATCCCACCTAGATTTTTTTATGGCTGAGAATGGCGAGTGAAATATATTTACCAAAACTATGTATAGATATTAGGAAAATACGTTGTTGAATTTACAGTGAAGGCAGCGAAATAGTCAACCAGGAAAAATACCACACCGTGTGGAACTAGGTAGGCGTATTTGTTGGAAAAACAGTATAGACAGTGTCGTTTGTTTTAGATGCGAAGAAGCTATTTGACTAGGCTGTGTAACGCTGTCCCTCCGTGCGTACGGACGAACGCGCCGCAACGCGCTTCCCTCGCCGCAGGTGTTGGAGCGGTGCCAAGTAGGTCACGCCGCAGCTGCGCGTTGACGTCACGCTCCCCTCGCAGTGCGCGCTGACGTCACTCTCTCCCTCGCCTGCCACGCGCTCGCCTCGAGCGCTGTCTCGAGGAGACGCTGACTGATTGCGGCGAGGCGTGTCGACGCGCGCCTCTTATAGTCGCGGGAGACATCAACGTTGACGTCAGCGGAGGAGGAGGAGAATGGCTCGTCGATTACATGCGTGACGTGCACTCGCTGAAGTGCGTGTCGGCGAAACGGAAACTACCCACCACGATAAGGGGAACGTGCATCGATCTGGTCTTTCCCAACTTCGACGTCGAATGTCTGCAGGAACCTCTCAGCGTGCACTTCACCGATCACAAGCCCGTGGTAGTCAAGGCGAAACGCGCGCCAGCTCCGGTCCAGCGCCCGTGTCCACTCTGAAGAAACGACAGGACCTACGCCAGCCATCGCTTCAAACGAATCTTCAAGCGCTCACCGCAGCTCCCGCGTTAGCGCCGTTCAACCCGTGACGCCACCCGTGCGCAACGCTGCTGCTTAGCATCCCATCAGGGTTCCCTTTGGGAAGATGGTGTAATTTTATTTTCCGCTGTAACTAGGTTCACCGGCTAAATTTTTTTGCACGTGCTATACGGCTGCTAAAGACAGGCTTGAACGCTTCAGCATGTACCATAGAACTAAATGGTGTTTTCCTCGAAGTCAATGAGACCGAAATCTCTTAACTACGGGCCTTGGTTCACGCGTATCTTGCTGAGAACGGCATAAAAAGATAGCTTACATTTCAAGAATGAATATCATGAATCTCATGACAGTGATAGTCGATTCAGGAGACATTTACTTCGGCAACACTCGTGTTTAAAGCAAAAGGTCCTTCATCCGGTGATGGGTAAAGGTTCTATAGTCCCGTAAAAGCTAGAACTGCTAGCTAATACGTAATTCACCAGTCAAAACAACAGAAATCTTCCTTCGTTCTTCCAACGGGTTGTTCCTTTGGTGTTTTCTCGTTGGTTCTGATTATTCGAAAAGTATATGAACAGTATTCTGTAGTTCGAATATGCGCTATTCGATTCGAGTACCGAACCTAATTGAACGTTATTCAATTCGTTGTTCGAAATTTTCGAATAATCGCAGACCCCTATGGAGATGACATTAGATGTGACGGAAGAACGCACAGTGTGAGAGGTGAACAGCAGGAGTAAGCCAGTTAGAAAAAGCCCTAAATTTTCGAAAACCACTTAGGTTGAAATCCATCGAAAATTTTCGATCGTACAATCCACAAGTGCTTCTCTTTAGCCGGCTATTTCGATTGCAGCGTAGCCGACTGTGCTGGACCTAGTAATTCCCAGTGAACGTAAACATCGCCAATGGAAACTTGGCAGGAAAAACAACAAGAGACAAAAAATCTCAGCTCGGCTTGCTGCTTTATGTCCCAGTGTTGGTCATCGAACTGTAATATTCACAGCTTATTAGAAGAGTTGGGCCGATTGCAAAAGGACATTAGTCTGGGCAATAAACATTTTCGATCCCCTCACAGTCTCCCATAAGCACCAAAAAGTAGGATATCTTGTCGTTCTACGTTTGCATACTAGAGAATCAGTGCACTTTACGCGTTACAATTAACAATGCATATCAGTAGCAGAATATTTATTATTGCTACGAACTTGAACTTTTCTCACGACAGCGAACATACGAGTAACTGCCATAACTTTCATCCGGAAGCCTGACTAAAGAAATAAGCCGCACGAGAGGATAAAGACCGCTGTATATCATATTACACTGACAATCAAATATGACCAATATAACCAGGACGCATCGCCCTTCTTCGATTGCATATTTCGTTCAGAGAAGTATCGCGGAAGTAGGCAAGCATGTAAAATACACTGAGACCTATAAGCACGTTTTGCGCCTTTACATGTGGTTTATGCAGTGAACAGTATTAAACAAGCAGGAGCCCTTCACATTAACTCCCTAGCGTTGTGAATTGCGCAAGTTCGCAAGCTACTTCTGCGGCTCTTTTTTGATGATTAACACTTCCTCGTATCTTAAGCGAACGTTTCTTAACCAAAGTTCACGACTTTGAATATCGTAAGTTCTATCTTTGCGTAGAGAAAATGTATGCAGCTGCATAGAAGAAAACTTGCGCAACATATCGCTTAGATTTGCATCCACTATACTATGGTTAAAGTTCGTAGATAGTAACGCTTGCAAGTCAACGAAGGAAGAGATGTACGTTGATGTCTTCCTGTTATACCGGAAAGTCACCACGCGAAAGCACTCCAATTTATTCAGCTTGAGCTTTCGTAATTACGTGGCAAATCTAAAATTCCAAGTTGAGCGGTTTCTTTTAACGTTTTCCGTGAAATATATGTGCGTGTTAATGTATGGAAGAACTTCCTGACCAACCGAGACAACGAAATTTTGTGCAATGGCGCAAAACTTCAGTTACCAAAGTACGAAAAAAGACAATCGTGCAAGTGTCCATGAGGATGCATATTTCATGAGCGCGGTCGCCAATACTTAGGAAAGAGTGTGCATTATTCGGTATTGGTAATGGCAAAGAATGAGAAATTCAGTGTACGGCTTTACATTTACCGTATGTGCCGCAATAGAAAGCCTTCTGCCGTCCCGATTATTTTGCATAAAGCTCGCACAACATGCAGCGCGACGTTTTAATGCACACGAGGCGTCTTAGAGATTAAAAATAAATTATAAAAGTGTTCTGAAACGGCACGGCGATCACAACACACGACGTCTAGTTCGTAAGGGGTTGGTGCGGGTGTTTTCATTGCGATAAATCATGTATCGTAGTTATCAGTGCGTGTAGACAATAAGTTGAATTCAGGGAACATAGACCAGTGCCCTTTCCCAAAGTTTTATATAGACTCGCCATGTGCTCATAACTTCACACAGGGTCAGCAATTTTATAATATACTGAAACGTTGTAACAATAAATTTCCGATATTCGTTTAAAAAATTGTATATCTCCGTTAAGTGGAAGCCCGTGTGCGTCTTGTAAAACGGTGTTTTTTAAAAGAAACCATTCAGAAAATAAGTCACGTATATGTTAATGGACAAGAACGCAGCTACGAATGGTAAAACAACATTATATCCTCTGTGAAACCTGTGACAGAGCGCAAGGCCATTGATGAAAAAACAAAACAAAAACCGCCAGGCTTGCGTTCAACAAGCAGCACAGTCACAGCGAAAGCTGGAGGAGCGGCCTTTCTAGACCCTTTTTTAAACACTCTTAGGGACAACCGCTACAAGCCCATTTGCCTGGTACCCACTACGCCATAAAGCATGATAATTTTTGTGTAGTGCGAGAGCGTCCACTGTGCCACTATTCGTCATTCTTCGGAAAAGCGTGGTACCGGCTACACACTTGTAACGCATTATGTGCACTTTGTTGATGCTGTGGCTGACGACGATGAAGAATTATGCCTGAGGCTTTTGTAATGGGTTGGAGCATTGAACGACCCACTCGTTACGCAATTCGTATTGTGTGACGCCTGGTTGTTACTTCACTGTGTGAACTTCCTGTATGAACTTCCTATTTTTTTCTTGTAGTACAGCGACCAAATAAAAAGTGGGAACAAAGTGGAGTGACAAAGCGGAAGCAGAAAACTCTTGGGGATTCATTTTGGAAAATTATCTTAATTGCAAGAGGACGGTTCTCAAGCCAGACACCAGAATTAAGTTCACAAAAAGTACTTTTTACGTGACTATGTTCTGACGTATTTATTTAGTCTTATTTAAAATATTTATGCCCATCATTGCGAAGGCAAATGTTCAAATGTCAAAAGTTAAGGGATTGTACCTTATCTTGACAAAAATGAATCCAATTACATTGCAAGAGTGCGCACGCTGATAAGTGTTCAATTATCAAATCAGGAATAGTAGAAGACCAACGATTATGGCTGAGCTTGCCTTACAAGGTGAACATAAGAGTCTGCTTAGGACAAAATTCTGTATCTGCTTTTCTCTCTTTTTAATATACAACAAAATACAGATAGGTTTATAATTTACTGATGTGCTAAAGCTGCCTCACACTCTACTCCCCTACACTTGTAGATAAACGCTAGAGCGGCAGGTTGTGCAACTTTGTTTTTTGCCTCCGTCCAGCCAAAGCTGCACTGTGCTTATCAGTAACAACATATCAGAAATCGACGGTCGCTACACGATAACTTTTTTCTTATAGTTATTATAAAGACATGCTTGTGAGACACCGACGAAGGCGTGCTATGTGAAGGTTTAGTTATTCGTCCACTGGGTCAATGTAAACTGTTTTACTGCAAGAACTCTGATGAACAAAATCTCCAAAACAAACATTTTTTTTTCGTATCGGTATTTTACAACTTACTTATCCTCTGTCTTTGCATACATAAAAAATATCTAAAAATAAATTTATCAAATAATTACATGCAACCGATATCGATTTCTCCTCGCTCAAACCGACGTGGTATTTTTTTTTCTTTTTGCTATAGCGATACACTTACTGTTCACTGCGACGTATTAAAAAAGATGAACCACGAATTTCATTTTCTTTCGGCTAGCTTGCTTTTCCAAAGCTTTAAAAAGAAGTCTTTTTTCTCATTCCTATCTTTGTGAAACATATTACACGTGCCCTGAAGGTTTCGAAAATTCGTGTTGCAAAGCTGACATCGGCTACCTGCGCTTTCAAAGATTCGAGAGATTGCTTGTCTGACAAGATAGGGAGGATTGCTTCAATGCAAAGACAGGTTTGTGCCACTGAAGAACCTAAACCGTGAAGGCTTGGCAAACTAGAAACTAGTCATGCACGTAGCCCCTGCCGTATTCGGGGAGAAATCGACGGCATTGCTGTTGTACATTGAAATATGCCCGTTCCTGCCGACGTCTGCTTACGACACAGCCCGATTTTGCTCGAAGGTACCTGGCCATACATTCAATGGCAATGTCTTATACTGGGCTACCTTGCTCGGGGAGAAAGAAAGGAGAATGCAGAGCCGCTTTTGCCACGAATAGAAAACAAGCCTGAGCTCTTCAATTTCTAGAAAGCAAGTTGTTGCTCTTTCCTCCCTTGAATTTCCTTCATTGCGTACCAGCTGTTTCCGTAGAGCCGTTATGGCGACAGAGAGGTTGCGGAGGACTACCGTGTGTAGCAACCTCCCCCTCATCTCTATCCCTTTGCCCCTTTCCTTTTAAAAGCAAAAATAAATTTTTTACCTACCTTCAGTTTGCATCCTGACAGCACGCCAGGTTTTTTTTATCCTCGATCGGGTGGGCGTGGGAGAGCGGGATGAAAGGTATTTTGAAATTCACCCGCAGAACTTGATATTCTTTTCTTCTAATCCCTTCCGCTGAATGAAGCTCGGTGCAAGTGTTCATAATTTGCTTTTCTTTCAAAGTTACGACGACGTGGCTCCAATTGCGTATCACCCCTCCGAAATATGGACGCCAATATGCAGACTAAGGTCTGTAACCTTGTGATATTAGTAAGTAATATAGTATAATGTCTCATGCCGTGTACAAATGAGGAAGTCACACATAGTACATTTCCGTCTGTTCTAGGGTACATTGATGGTCTTGATGTTCTTGTCGTACTGAAGTAAAATGGTAATTGATTACTTCAATTCGTATTGCGGCCAGTCACTATTTTAGTGCTTCACAAGGATATCTAGGGTTAGAAAACGTGGAGAGAAGTAATTTTCACAGCACAACAGACGGCGTACGGCAAAGGTCACGTCAAAATTTCATTATCAAAAAACCATTTGACATTTTAGTGAAAGCAGTTGTATTGAGACAAATCCTCCTTAGCTGTATGTTTCTTTCTAAGATTTCTCGCTGTCGTCACCATAAATTATTAATATTCATGAAGCATGAAGTACCCTTTCAACGAATTAATTTCGCTTCAAGTCACGCCCAAAGTTAATTAAGGCTATGATGGGCGCTTTTGATCTCACCTGATCTCGTACGGGAATCGGAGAGCAGAGTCTGGACGTGCGAAAGTTCGCTTCCTTATTCTGTGCGGTATGTCCAGTCTAATTATTTAATTTACCAGGTTCAATGCGACAAGAGGCCGCATCTTTATCAAAGAGAATGCGAGGCTCAGAAATTTAGAAGACCAGCGTACTTTTCACGCTTTCCCATTTCCTGTGGTATCGTTTACATAAAAACATTGCGTGTATGTACATTGGTGAAAGATAATGGTATTTAGATCTAGCTGTGCAGAACTAGACAGAGAAATAAATAAATTTCATTAAATTGAAAGAATTTCCGAATGAATGGCTGCAGCAGCTCGTGTGAAAATGAGTTTTTCCGAAGAAACACAAATAGGAAAGTTTTCACCATATATATTGCTGGCAATGAAAATGGTTCAGCTGTAACATGCAATCCCTTGATTTATAACGAGATAGCGTCAAAGAGCTCGCTGCGGAGAAATTCCGGTGTCGGCGGCGTCGGCGACAGCGTCTTTGGTTCGGAGCAAAAATTCGATGTATATGCAAATAAAGACAGGAGCGAGATGGTCCTTTGCATTTTGGCTTTCCTTGAGGTGAGGCACAGTTTAGGTCTCCACCGAAAAGCTAAGGGAGGCTAGCGATTGGGAAGGCGATAGTTCGTGTCTGTGTGTTGTGTGTGTGCGCGTGTTTGTACGCGCGCGTGCGTGTGTGCGTGCGGATATCGCCGTCACGTTCAGCTCTTAAAGGCGAAACTTAAGGATCCCACAATTTCTTCTACCTTTTCCGCTAAGTGTTACTGTTCTAGGAACCCAGCAATTGCCGGGTCGTTAAGTGTACGGTCTTTTCATACAGACACACAGAACAGACATAGGCTGAAGCTCTGCACGAGTTTTGGCGGCGTGCCTCGCCATTATCCTCATTATCATTGCCGTCATTGCAAAGAAATCTTGCCATTGCAACGACGACGATGATGCAACGCACAAAACGACAAAGCCATTGCAATGTAATAGTGTCGCCATCGACAGTATGGTCGCGCGCTTCGCATGGACACAGAGGCACACCTTACTGCTTACGTCATTTTCACGCTAGGAAAGCCTCATCGTACTATATCTGCGTCTTCGTGTGACTCTCATTCAGCATCTAATGGAGAAGTGATACCAAGATATGAAGATCAGGCTGAACTAGTAGCCCTCTGTGCTGCTGTTCAGTGTGTCATAAAGTAGACGCCTAATTCGTTGGTAGAGCTCAGTTGGTAGAGCATCGGACGCGTTATTCTAAGGTCGCAGGTTCGGTCCCAAGTTATCTTTTCGTCCACTTTTCATTTTTTCACATTTACATTACATTTGCTGCTAATAATATCCCCTATACTTTCCTTGGCATTATTGTCGGTTAGTTCTCATTAACGTAGTTTTTCTGGATTTCATGTTACTTGGCTGCAGCATGTTGTCCAATATATTGAACAATGAGGCTCTAGGGGGGGGGGGCTTTTTTGGGAACAGAAAGTATGGGGTACCCAAATATGTGTTTTTCACTGTTTTTCTAGTTCTTCGGAACACAAATTTATGCTTAAGTATGCGTTAACACATGCGAGAATTCGTATGAACATTGACCTACTTCCTAGGCGGCTGCCGTAAAAGTCGCTCGTGCTCAGTGTCTCCATTTACAACGATCCTGTAAAGGCGAGAAACGCAGCGACTTTGCCCATATTTGCTAAATGGCAGGACGGGTCCCTGAGTAGCAGCTAAAAACGTGCTTCCAAGGAGGAGGCAAGCGCTTCAAAAGCCGTCACGCGCTGTGTTCCATTGTCCAATATATTGGACAAGCTCCCATTGATGGGTCGCAGGAGGATAGATAGATAGATAGATAGATAGATAGATAGATAGATAGATAGATAGATAGATAGATAGATAGATAGATAGATAGATAGATAGATAGATAGATAGATAGATAGATAGATAGATAGATAGATAGATAGATAGATAGATAGATAGATAGATAGATAGATAGATAGATAGATAGATAGATAGATAGATAGATAGATAGATAGATAGATAGATAGATAGATAGATAGATAGGGTCAAAGTTCCATTTGGTTCACCAAGAAATGCTTGCCATTTATACATGACCTTTAGTTTTGCCTGCATAAAACTTTCTGAGAAGTTGGCGATGGATTTCATCATTGTTTTTGCTTTCACTCTGCAAAACAAGACAAGTCAAAAGAATTCTCGGACAGGGAAGTGGTAAGAATAATGGAAATTACGAGATAGTTCAACTGAACCGCTTCTTCTGCAAGACACGACGATTGGCATTTGCGTTCCAGGACACGGAACAACGCGCAAAGAAATGAATAAATAGAGTGCCCGCATCTTGACCCCAATTCGTTCAATATCGGCTCCTCGGATGGCGCCTTCTCGGCCAAGACTGGGATGAAGAACTCTTTTGTGAGTCCCGTGGACCTTCCCAGTGCAGAGTACATGTTATAGGTATGTAGAAATGCCCTGTACAAGAAAAGGGTCAATGCTGAGTTTGAGAGTACGTTGATTACTTCGACGGCCCAGTTCTCCTGACATGTACTGAGCATGGCGTCGGCGCCCCATTTTCTTGTGGGCTGAAGAGGTCAGTTATTGCAAATACTTTGCAAGGCACATCCGTGATATTATTAAACCTAGAAAGCGAAACGTACACAACGGCTGCAGCCACTCGTTATTAAAAGAAGCCAAGGCTCTCCATATATTCAATTTCATTGCCTGCGCTCCACTCGCTAGGTTTTAACTTCGTTTACCCCTTGGAGATAGGGCGTCAACGGCGTAGGTTATTCTGCCGTTTATGAATGTATTTTAATGTGCTCGTCGCAATAGGTTTCCATCGGTTAGCGGTTCTACGGAACGATACTTCATATTCATTTTACCCCTCAGAGCGAAGTGTGCTCGTAATGAGATGTGCACTAGCCTTTCTTTAGGCACGGATGGTAGAGATATAGAAACGCGTCTACTCGCAGCATATTAACGCGACAGCGTTAAAGAGCTCGTTTCGCAGAAATTCCGGCGTCTGCGTCGGCGTCGTTGGTTGAGAGCGAAAAATCATCATCCTGTCCGTGACCGAAAAAACGAGAAAGATGCAAATAAAATAAAGAATAAAAATTTCCGGGTCCGAATGAGGATCGAACCCAGGCCGTCTGCGTGGCAAGCAGGTGTTCTACCACACAGCCACGCTTCTGCTTGGGATTACATTGAAAATAACTTCCTCTGCTTAGAAATGCAGTGAAAATAACTTCCATGCTTTACAAACACACGCGTCCTTTATACAGGCGTCACAATACAACATGTATTATCGCGGTAATTTTGCGTGATACAAGCGTATATTGCCATCGGGCGTCAGACGATGTGAATATCAAAACGACATTGTGGTTCAAAGCGGTCCACCCATTCCAAAAGGCACACATGTTACTGCGCGTATTCCCTTAAGATTACGTTGTGGGTGTATAACAAGTTCGAAAACATTTCCCGCTCACAAATACTCGTGGTTTAAAGCATGCTACCCATTACATAGTATGCACTAAGTGATTGAAGTACGCACTAGGGACAGGATATCGCTATCGCGTTCAACTCTTAAAGGCGAAGCTTAAGGGTGCCCCAATTTTTTTTACAGGCTCACTTCGATTTCACGTTTGAACTGTAGCGCGGCCCCATGCAAGCAAAGACAAGGACCACGAAGTTTCATTCCACATTTCAGGTCTTGTCACGCCATGTGTTGTTAAATCAACTAGAGCGCCACGAACGGCCGTAGAAACCTCGAAGATGCGTACCTAAGTTGTGTCTTCAGGCTACCTTGCGAGAAGTGGATGTGCAGCGAAGCAGCTGGACAAGCGCCGCCACAAACAGCACCAAAACTAGTGTTACATAATTAACACAACCTGCCCATGCAGTAACGTTTGGTTTTGCTACCGAGTAATTCTAGACATGATGGCTTTTTGGTTACTGTGACACACTTCGACGGCTGCAGGAATCCCCTTCTACAAGTTTGCAGACTAAACCTGATCCAGGCGCAATGAGTCCCGCGTGCTTGCTTGCTGCGATTCGTTTCCATAGCCGGTGGCGCATGCCAGCATACACCGGGCAGGGGCATGCGGCTATGCGCCAACCCGACTTGGGAGGTAATTAAATTGTTATTATTATTACACCAGAACTGTCCAGGTCGATGTTGGCCATGTGTTGTAGATAAAAAATGATCATCATCAACCGGCACGCGCCATCTTCGTCCTCCTATTCATTGCCTTCTTCTTCCATCTTCTGCTTCGCAACCAGAAGACGTGTGCCGCTTTCTCCGGCATAGGATTCAAACAGAAAGAGAGAGAGAGAAAGAAAGAGCGAAAGAGTAAAAGAAATAGAAAGAAAGAGAGAATTGATTGGCGAAAAGTTTTTTTTCGTTAACGCTCTTTGAAGTGGCTCGGAGCGAGTGAAGGTGGATTAAAATGCGCAGTGGTGTAGGTGGAATGAATTAATGCCGGGAATCCGGCCAAGACCGCGCTCGCTCTAAGTTACATTACCCTCTTACGTGACGACGTGCCTTGCCTTTGTTCGCTACAATTAACGTAAGTCTCTAAAGAACGTGGGAATGACTTCCTCGGTAATTTGTTCTGAATGTAACATAACTGTTAGGCGTCTTTCTTAATTTTGAGTAAATATTGAATTCAAGCGCCTATAGCAAGTGTTCTGCTTTTCAATGATGTTGTAATAGCCAGTGCAGAGCATCACTTTGCTTCCCATCAATTCATACTCTATTCATTCCGGAAAAACATCCGGTCACTAACATTCAAAACATTTGTGCACATTTGCTTTTATATACTCTTATATTTGTTCGGCTCACTCTTGAAGCAGCTCAATTGGAGCTAGATTAAACATTGAATCAATTGATTAGTAAATATTTAAGGTAACACTCATCCATTGCAAGGAAGTGAATTCTGCGTAAACAAGCGTTCACTCCTATTCTACACGTTTAGTCCTGCCAGTTGCTTCATTTCCTGCATGAAAACATCCTCCCTGTTTTCCTGAGAGTAGCGCGTCATCAAGCTCAAATCAAGCCAATAGGCACCTTCCTGCGCTCATCGTGATGATAATAGAATAGTTATTACAACCCTAAAAGATCCCCATGGTCGCGATGACCATCGCGTGATAGTTATTTGGCTTAGTGGCTAGTTATACACAGCAAACGCTTGTTCTTACATTCAACCGTCGTATAGGAGTGCTTCCTCACTTGCCAGTTTACGGCCTCGCGCTTCAGCTGTGATGCCTAACAGCGATCTTTTATTGGCCACTTCCGGGAGACTAGGCTCTGCTCCTGTTCTTTTGCGAGTCTGCGTAGCATGCAGCCTCAGTACTTTCCTTAGTCGCTGATTACTCTGAACCTAAGGCTCATCACTTCCTCTGACTATAACAGTCACTAACCAGATTTATGAGCTCTCAGACACTGCGTAACGTCGTATAGTTAGGCGGGAACCATAGAGGCGAATTAGGATGGAAGGGAGCCTTCGCTCGTTGCGAAAATTATAAAAGAAGTAATTCGCGGATCCTGGCAAGAACCAGGTAAATCAGTTCCAAGACAAGTCATCGGCGCAAGACTTCCGATATATCTAAGCAAGCCTGCGAAACGAGGTAGCGTTGTGTCCCACATATACTACAACAACTGCAGAAAGATAGTATAACAATTTGAAGGTGATCCGGTAGTCTGTTTCGACGACATTAAAAGTGTGAGCGCCGAAGCATTCATTGGCAGATAAAAAAGATATCTCTCTTATAATGCTTAACTTAATGGGCTCCCTTTTTGTCTTAAACAACAATTTCTCTTTTCAGAAGGCGTGTAGTGGAGTAACTCTGAAATCACAAGGGTCTGGTCTTTTAAGGGAAGGCCATATATCTCATCATCATCATCAGCCTGTCTACGCCCACTGCAGGGCAAAGGCCTCTCCCCATGTTTCACCAATCAACCCGGTCCTGTGCGTTTCTGCTGCCACGTTATACCTGCAATCTTCTTAATCTCATCTACCCACCTAATTTTCTGTCTCCCCCCTCACGCGTTCGCCATCTCTTGGAATCCAGTCAGTTACCCTTAATGACCAGCGGTTATCCTGCCGACGTGCTACGTGCCCGGTCCCATATCCATTTCTTCTTCCATTTCAACTATGATATCCTTAACCCCCGTTTGTTCCCTGACCTACTCTGCTCTCTTCCTGTCTCTTAAGGTTACACCTATCATTTTCCTTTCCATCGCTCGCTGCGTCGTCCTCAGTTTAGGTTGAACCCTCTTTGTAAGTCTCCAGGTTTCTGCTCCTTAGGTAAGTACCGGTAAGATGCAGCTGTTATATACCTTCCTCTTGAGGGATAGTGGTAGACTACCATTCATGATTTGATAATGCTTGCCGAATGAGCCCCATCCCATCCTTATTCTTCTAGTTATTTCACTCTCATGGTTCGGCTCCGCGGTTACTACCTGTCCTAAGTAGACGTACTCCTCTGCCAAGATTGTTCCACATTACTTTAGTTTTATGCATATTAATTTTCAGACCTACTCTTCTACTTTCCGTATCCAGTTCAGTAATCATAAGCTGTAATTCGTCTTCCGCGTTACTCATCAATGCAATGTCATCAGCGAATCGCAGGTTACTGAGATACTCTCCATTAACTCGCATAATTCTTATTCGTAGTGATGTTGACTATGATGTAGCTTCACTCTTGTCGAGCGACAAGTGATGAAAGTCAGTAATCCTGTTTGCTGAAAAAGGGAGTTACCAGTCATGCTTTTATAACTTGGCCCACTTTCATGCAAATTACAACAAGCGGACGTCGTACGCGAGGGACGCACCTGGAGTCCAGTCTTGCATGGGCGCTTCCTGTTGTTACTTATATATATATATATATATATATATGCATCTAGTAGGCATCTATTATGCACTTCATCCTCATTTGAGCAGCCATCAATCATCATCATCTGTTTGGCTGCGAATCATCATCGTTTTTGGGTGTGTGCTTCTTCACCGGATCCGTGGCGCTTGTTCGCTCCCGAGTTCGCGGCCAAATAAACGCCGTTACAACGAGTCGTCATGCGTGGTGGAGGTGGATTTACGATCCCCGGTCCTCTCCTCGCCCAGTCTACCCGCTGGAGCTCCGTTCGGGCAGCCTCTTGCACCCTCTGTCCTCCAATATGTCACAGAACGAGCCGGCCGGCGCTCTTGCCGCTCCCATCGCGGCGCCGCAAGCCTCGCCTCTGTACATCGTCAACCACCAGCGTGACCCCCCCGATCTTCGCCGGTCTCCGCGGAGAAGATGTGGAGGACTGGCTTGACAACTACGAGCGAGTGAGCGCTACTAATCTGTGGGACGATCCTAACAAGCTCCGTCGCGTCTCCCTCTATCTCACGGGCGTTGCGAAGACATGGTTCTTCAACCATGAGATTGACTTCACCGACTGGCCTCGCTTCAAGCAGCAGCTTCGTCAAGTATTCGGCACACCTGCCGTCCGATCCGCCCTCGCGAAGAGGACCCTCGATGCTCGCACACAACATCCCGGCGAGTCCTACACGTCGTACATCGAGGATGTCCTTGCGCTCTGCCGGCGTGTCAATTCGTCGATGTCCGAGTCAGACAAACTGCGCCACATTCTGAAGGGCATAGGAGCCATGGCCTTCAACGCCCTTGCTGTTCAGAATCCCACTACTGTCGCTGACGTCGTCACCACGTGCCAGCGCCTCGATGAACTGGATTCTGTTCGCCTGCAATCGGGCACTAGCGAACACCGTCCGGCGGAACGGGACCTACCTGACTTGAGAAGACAGATTATACGCGAAGAACTACAGTCAATGGGTTTCTCGCCACCGTCCCTATCTTTCACACAGCCTTCAGGCACGGCCTTGCGAGACATCATCAGGGAGGAACTAACGTCATTCACCGGCCCAGCGCACGTACAGCAACCTGCTTCCAGCCCGCCAACGACCGCGCAAGTGGCTGCCGCGCCTCCCTGCAACGTAAACTCTACGTTGCCGCTACCATCGTTCGCATCGGTTGCTGCGCCACCGATCCACTTCCGTTCTATGCCGCCTGAACCTCCCTCTGCCCACCTGACCGCACTATCTCCCGGTGCGCCGAACGCCATCTACTACTCGCCTTGGCGCTCATCTCGCCCAACATGCTATTATTGTGGATATCGCGGGCATATATCACGCTTCTGCCGCGAGCGCCAGCAGGACGAGCGTCGTGGGTACGACATGCGCGAACGGGATTTTTCCAGTGGGGATTCTTACGCCCCCTCGTCATTCCTTTCCTCCGCAGCGGACGCCATCTCCGCCCGCATCGACTGAAGCGAGGAATACTTTTCGTTCAAGCAGACGCCGATCACCCTCGCCCTTTCGTCGCTCCTCCTCACCACTTCACCCTGCCTCGTTTACCACCGACAACCGTTCGGAAAACTAAGTGATGCAGTTTTTGGAGGAGAAACTGCATTCCACAGTAGGACTGATATTCCTCCAGCACGCCCGTTTAACATGGTGTCCGTCATAGTGGAAGGAGTTCTCGTCGATGCTTTAGTGGACACCGGTGCTATATTTTCTGTGATTCGATATGATTTGTGTAAACGCCTCAAGAAAGTCATGACACCTTATAATGGACCCACTCTAGTCGCAGCCCAGGGGAACACCATTCGCCCTTCCGCCCTTTGTACTGCCCGTGTTTTTATCGATGACATACTTCATTGCATCCAGTTTGCTGTGCTAACCAGGTGCTCTCACCAACTAATTCTAGGGTGGGACTTTCTATCTTCTTCTTCGGCCGCAATATGTTGTGGAGAGCGTGTTCTGCACCTTACCGATACAGACTCCATGCTCGACGAAGACATCTACAAGCCACTTCGCCTGTTCGCTCCGGAAGATCTCGAACTGCCGCCACATCAAGAGCGAATTGTGACCCTAACATATAAGGACATCGACAACGGTGACGTCTTGGTGTCCCCTTCGTCAAATTGCGTGACTAAAGGCATAGCCCTTGCGTCAGGTGTGGTACGCTTTCACAACGGTTCCACGCTCGTCATTGCCATGAATGCTCCATCGGAGAAAATTCTCCTTCCGCAGGGCACCACAGTAGCCTGCGTTGTCGATGCTGAGCCTTTAAGCATCGAGCCACTTAAGCCTGTCTCCACCAGCGACCCTCCTACCTGTGAGCCTGGTTCTTCGTCGCCTTTCACAACACTTATCAGCGAGGACCTAACAGCTACGCAGGCGCAGCAGCTGCTTGATTTATTAACAAAACACGCCGATTCTTTTGACACCTGCTCCTCAACGTTGGGCCAGACTACCACTGCGGTGCATCGCATTCAGACAGAGGGAACATCTATTGTGCACCGCCGCCCGTACCGCGTGTCTCTTGCTGAGCGAAAAATCATAGAGGAAAACGTCGCTGACATGCTCCAACGAGAGGTAATTCGTTCATCAGCTAGCGCTTGGTCATCGCTTGTTGTTTTGGTACGAAAAAAGGATGGCTCTGTGCGCTTTTGCGTCGATTACCGAGCACTTAACAAGATCACACGCAAGGACGTGTACCCCATGCCACGCATTGACGACGCCCTTGATTCCCTACCAAGGCGCGGAATACTTTTCAAGCCTCGATTTGCGTTCGGGATATTAGCAAATTCCCATGCACGAAAACGATAAGGAAAAAACGGACATTTGCAACTCCCGACGGATTATACGAATTTAACGTGATGCCTTTCGGGCTCTGCAACGCGCCTGCCACATTTCAGCGCATGATTGACACCGTGCTGCGCGGCCTGAAATGGAAGACCTGCCTATGCTACCTGGACGACATTGTTATCTTTTCGTCAACGTTTCCTCAGCACCTGCAACGCCTGGACGAAGTCCTAACATGCCTCGCTGGCGCAGGTCTGCAACTCAAGAGCAAGAAATGCCGTTTCGCCAGCAAATCCATCAAGGTTCTCGGTCATGTCGTGAGCAAGGACGGAATTTACCCTGACCCCCGACAAGATTGCTGCCGTCCTTCGCTTCCCGCGTCCCGGAAGGCCTACGGATTTACGAAGTTTTCTTGGTCTCGCATCATATTTTCGTCGTTTCATACAAAACTTCGCTTGAGTAGCTGCGCCACTACACAAACTACTTGCTTCCGATGTACCCTTTGCGTGGTTCGAAGAATGTCAATCGGCGTTTGACCTGTTGAAGGAAGCCCTCACGTCTGAGCCTGTACGCCGCCATTTTGATGAGACCGCCCCGACACTCCTGCATACAGACGCCAGCGGGCGCGGTATAGGCGCTGTTCTTCTCCAACGCGATGACTCTTCACGGGAGAGAGTCGTTGCATACGCTAGTCGAGCGCTCACCGCTACCGAGAAAAACTATACGATCACTGAGCAGGAAGTGCCTCGCTGTGGTTTGGTCAGTACAGAAGTTTCGTCCTTATCTGTACGGCCGTCAATTCACTATTGTAACGGACCACCACGCCTTATGCTGGCTATCTACATTGAAGAACCTGTCCGGGCGCCTGGGTCGATGGATTGCTACACCTGTAAGAGTATCAGTTTGAGATTATTTACAAATCTGGCAAAAAACATCAAGACGCCGACGCTCTTTCCCGTTGCCCACTACCTACGGCTCCGCCCGACACTCCCGCAACCGTTCCAGACAACACCAGTTTGGACGTCACTTCTAGTTCAGTTGCCTTGCTCACCTCACTGGACCAGCTGCCCACCGACGACGAGCAACCATTCAGCTATCGCCAGCTGGCCTGACCCGTACTGTCGGCGCATTATAGACCACCTCTCTGCAGCTTCGCGTCCACCCAACGCACGGCTTCGTCGTCCACTCCACCAATTTAGGCTTGAGGATGGTGTACTCTATCGGTCACATTTATCATCCTGACGGTCAACGCTGGGTACCTGTTCTACCACGCTCTCTTTTCGACATCATGTACTCAACGCCTTTCACGACGATTCGACTGCTGGCCACCTTGGCTTTCACAAAACCTACGACCGCATTCGAAGCCGCTTTTATTGGCCTGGCCTTTCTACCAGCGTAGCGAGGTACGCAGGTTCGTGCGCTCCATGCCAGCGTCGCAAACTTCCGACATCTGCTCCTGCCGACCAGTTACAGCCAATTCGGTGCCCCAAAACACCATTCGAGGTCGTAGGTGTTGACCTTTATGGGCCTCTTCCCCGTCACTGGCGCTGGAAATCGATGGATAGTGACCGCCGTAGACCACCTGACGCGCTACGCCGAGACAACTTCTGTGGTTACTGGTTCTGCTTCGGAAGTTGCTGACTTCGTCCTCCAGGCCGTAATTCTGCGTCATGGTGCTCCTCGCATACTCCTAAGCGACCGCGCAAAGGCATTCTTATCCCAACTGCTAGGTGAAGTTCTACGCGCTTCTGGCACTACACACAAGACAGCGTCTAGCTACCATCCTCAAACAAACGGTCTGACCGAGAGATTTCATCGAACCCTCGCTGACATGATTGCTGTCTACATTGAACCGGACCACAAAAACAGGGATAAACTTCTACCATTCCTCACCTTCGCCTACAACACCGCCGTCCAGCGCACAACCGGCTACTCGCCGTTTTATCTCGTTTATGGACGTTCACCTACTTTCTTTCTCGACGTTTCTTTCTTCACCGGCAATGGCACTTCATGCCAGTCTTCTTGCGAAGAATATATTTCCCGCCTTGCCCAGTGTCGCCAGCGTGCTCGTATGAACACAGAAGCCACGCAACAAGAAAGGAAGGTCATTTACGACACCTCTCATCGTGTTGTGTCATTCCGACCGGGTGACGAGGTGTTGCTCTTGACACCGATTCGCACACCGGGTCTGTGCGACAAGTTCCAGCCTCGGTTAATCGGCCCGTACGTAGTTTTGGAGCAGACTTCGCCCGTCAACTATCACGTGACGCCACTTGTCGTGCCAACTGACCACCGTTACCGCAGCATCGAAGTTGTTCACGTCTCCCGCATGAAGCTTTTCACGCGACGTTCCTCGTCACCTTGATTTGCAGCGGCCAGGCTGGCCGCTTTCACGTGGGGGGAATTAGTGTAGGCATCTATTATGCACTTCATCCTCATTTGAGCAGCCATCAATCATCATCATCTGTTTGGCTGCGAATCATCATCGTTTTTGGGTGTGTGCTTCTTCACCGGATCCGTGGCGCTTGTTCGCTCCCGAGTTCGCGGCCAAATAAACGCCGTTACAACCGAGTCGTCATAATATATATATATATATATATATATATATATATATATATATATATATATATATATATATATATATATATATATATATATATATATATATATATATATATATATATATATATATAATGCCCCGACCCGGACACAACTAAAAGCGGCTTCGTGCGATCGCCGAAGAAGACAACGAAGCAGTCTCGGGAAACATACGAGTTGTGCCGACCAAGAGATCGTGTGTGTCTTTGTGCATGACAAACTGGTGGAGGTCCTGCGTACATTTCTATGTGCTCTGACCCCCCACAAACCTCTCGACACCGGTGCAACTTCATCGGCAGAAGACTACCTAAGTGAAGGCAGGCGGGTATATATATATATATATATATATATATATATATATATATATATATATATATATATTCCTTAATAAAACCCAGAAGAGACATACTTGACGCGCGTAATATTGGTGATCCCCTCTCTTATGAATATCCGAAAGTATATTTGACCAGTGCGCGATATTTCTTTCGCCTCCCTTTTAGAGGAGGCACACGGCAGAAACTATGAGTGCATAGTGTCACATCATAAGCAGAACAGATGTGACGCCGAAGGAGCTTCAGCGCACTGGATCATACGGTGTGTGCATACTCGCAAAAGCGTCTGTGTCCAACAAAAAAAAAAAGAAGAAGAAACAGCTGGTAAATATGTACGAAAGGTTATTGGCCGTGCACGAAAGAGAAATAAACTATTCGAAAGCTAACCACAGTAACTTTTGAAGCTTTTTGACGTAATGTTCTTAACACTTGGTCTTTTGCTTCCTATATATTGCTTATTTTTTAAACACCCTTCCGGTCAGCGCAAGCACACGTGTTCTCGCGTTCCTGCCCACTGTTGCTCGTTTTAGTGCTTTTTGATCTAGCAGAACCACAGCGTTGGCACAATTTGAAATGTAGAAGCTTTCTTCACTTTTGTTGGAAAGCCCGATCTATGGAGAGCAGGGTATAAGCAGAAAGACAGTGAGGTGACCCCTCTAGAATGTCTACAAATGTTTCTTCAATGTAGACAAATGCATATTCGTGGCACGTAAGCAAAATGGTATAGGACACTCAGGCCACTGCCCCTCGAGAATTCACTTGGCAAGAATACCAAGCAGAAATGACGCAACTGAACATAAAAGCACCAAAATAAAGTACAACACCCTTCGGTCAGCGCAAGCACACGTGTTCTCGCGTTCCTGCCCACTGTTGCTCGTTTTAGTGCTTTTTGATCTAGCAGAACCACAGCGTTGGCACAATTTGAAATGTAGAAGCTTTCTTCACTTTTGTTGGAAAGCCCGATCTATGGAGAGCAGGGTATAAGCAGAAAGACAGTGAGGTGACCCCTCTAGAATGTCTACAAATGTTTCTTCAATGTAGACAAATGCATATTCGTGGCACGTAAGCAAAATGGTATAGGACACCCTCAGGCCACTGCCCCTTGAGAATTCACTTTGGCAAGAATACCAAGCAGAAATGACGCAACTGAACATAAAAGCACCAAAATAAAGCACTCTTTTTCGGAGGGTCAAAGTCCGTTGTTCCTTTCTTTCATTCGGGCTCAAGTATGCATTATCTTTATCTTATGCTACAGCCTTAAGTGCGGCAGCAGGGGACAGCTTTGCTTGGTCATCCAGTATGTCAAGACAATGTACTGCTGGTTTCCATAGAAAGGAGGTGAAAGAATGCATGACGCAGTTGGGATCCTTGCACTCAACAGAATGCACTCCGTCATCCACTTTTACTGCTGGTTGAATAAAAGACACACGCCTAAGTTTAGCACAAAAAGCCGTTCTTACAGCTAAGCCCTATAAGGTGCTAGTTTGGGGTCTCAGCAAGGATTACTTTTAAGGTGAAGAGGCGCACAAGAAGAAAATCGGTCGGGATAAAGCGTAGATGTCGGAAAGAAAACTACTCCAGCCCTTGCAGACAAAAACGCCAAAGTACAATATGTTCTTTTGTTTGCGGGGCTTGAGTCGGTAGTCGCTCGCAGCGCCAGATAATGGCTTTTCCTATTGTGATCCCCCGACTCGACCACCACTTGGAGCGGATCAGGCGGAAATTGTACAGGCACCACGTACTGAGTGTTCTTTGTGGCTTGTTACTTTCCGAGCTCTCCACTTCAAGGGACGTTGCGTGAGTTAGTGAATATGTTAATAGAAAAAAAGTACATACGACTACAAAAGTATCCAAAATATGCTAAATGCAGTTGAGTAGTATTATGCATCCAAGAAAATGCTACTCAGAGGAGGCGTGCAAGACTTCAATACATGAGGCTGCATAGGATCGAATGGCACACGTTCTGGTTCGACCCGACTGCAAGCCATTTGCTCGGAAACCATCATTGTGCAGATTGGCCGTCCCAGATCATGGAGCTTCTGGTGGACGATAGATTACCCGAGAGCACAGTAGGTGTCGCTGGAAACAAAAAAGAACAAAATGAAACAGAATGCTACAGGCAAAAGAATCCCATTCGCGGGATGACTCTGCACATGTACATAAGGATATCACGTCGTCATGCAGATTACACAGGTAAGAACAAACAGACAATACTCCCAAATATCCGTACTTAGAAAGGCAATGAGATGATGCTCTGCTGCGGCATTCTTCCCTACCCAGTAGGCGAGACTTCATATTAATGTGCTCTGATACCTCCGGGAGCATGCTTTCATGTGACTCCTGCACAAAAAAAGCTTGTGAACTCGAACTGTTAAAATAACCGCCTCTTTTCGTAACGTTAGTTATTTAAAGAGAAATATACACAATTCAGGGACATTAACACCCAAATTGAGCAATAGAGGCTACAGGCTTCTGCCTGCCTGAAGCTCTGTGTGGCTTGCAGCCTGAGATTGTGTCGAGCTATTCTGCATGCCTTAGGCGTGGAATAGCTTTGCGATAGGTTCCGGCCTTATTTACTTTTTTCAGTCAATGCAAGAGCCATTACCTCAGTATTTTATTCGGCATGCTTTTGCTCAATCATTCCTCCTTTTCACAGTATGCACAATGCAATCTACATTGAGAACTGCCACTGCAATCCATCTTCTACACATGCGAGTTGGGGCTGTAACGGCCAACTTTGTATGTAAATGAAGAACATTAATCCCGATCGGTGATGTTTCAATAAGGAACGCTAACTATCGACGATCGCATCGAACTTAAGCAGCAAAGTTACACGCCATTCTCTGAAGCTGTCGACTTAGAACGTTTGCCCTATCATAGGGCAGTCAGGAATAGTACTTTTCGAAATGAAATTTTCGAATTTGGAACCATCGAAACAAAGTCTCATGCATCACATTTTGCAAAATTTTCCACTGATTGTGTTCTAATGTGAAGCGACGGATTATTGAAGCAGGTCTGAGTAGTCGTACCACCGTGAAAAAGCCACTTTGGCGAAACTACAACAAAAGCAAACGGTTGCTGTTCGCCCAGGAACACCGTTATTTCACCGTGGATCAACGGAAGAGCGTGCTGTTTACCGATTAGCCGACGTTTACGACAGACTGCCATCAACTTCAGAAACTCGCGACCTCTAAACGCCTGGTAAATGTTTTCTGGTCGTTAAGCGTTGCTACAAGCCGCCATAGGAGACGGGCTGCAGTAAACATCCCCTCCCACCCCTGCGGCCCCATTATCGCTTTACGTTTGCTAAAAACAAACTATATTTCTTCCTACTTTCCTGCTGCTGGTATTGTGTGCGGAAGCGGTGGGCACTGTAGGTCAAGGCCAAACATCGATTCCAGCATTGCTAGGGTACATAGTCACATTAAATTGCTAGAACGATACATTCCTATCCTTTAACGCAAATCGCAGTTGGTAAATCTTGATCTTTTTAACAATCTAAATGAACAAAAGCCTGACTGTTTTATTTATCTGCTAGGTTGAATTCGGAATACATGCAGCTTTTTATAGCAAGCGGAAGAACCATCGCCATGATGTGGGGCTGCATCACAACAGGAGGCATTTGGCCAGTCTTGCAAATGCAAGGAAAGGTTACGGCAAGGCATAACGGTGACCTCTTGGAGAATGTAGCGCTCGCACACCTCACCAGCGGCATCTTTCCTGAACGTAATTTCATCTTTCAGCAGGACAGGTCTCCCATTAACACACCGAAGAAAGCAAGAAAACGGTGGCAGGACCTCCGTGCTACTGTTCTTTTTTTTTTCTTGCCTTCGACTAAAAATACTCCTCTAAAAGTCATCAAGAATGCTTCAAATTTTCATGCTGTTGTATATTCACGTAACATGTTAATCATTAATGGTTTCTCAAATGCTGCCTACGAATATCGTAGTGTTGTGAGATGTTTTTTTACAGTGGCTTAGCATTGTACACTGAAATTAAATTCCAATCATTTAAAAGCTATATTTAAAAGCGCAATTCGGCCATACGTCACACTTAGAAAATGGAATACTATCATGGAGATCAATGAACAACGCGTAAAAGTGGAACGAATAATGTGACTGCGAAGAAGAGACTAAAAATTTCACCGCATCTCCACGAAGTGAATCATGATCAGTGGGTGAAGCACTGGGATCGTTCGGTGTTAGCGTAAATCACCCGTGATATTGCCCACTCACGCATGTAAATGAGGGACAAAGCGGTGTACAACTATACACAATGTTAATTGGTCATAAATGGTATGTTGTGTTGAGTTGTGGATTTCGTTTTGCCTTCATTATTACTGCTTTGTGGTCCGTGAAATGAAGAGCCAATGGTTCTTCGATCGGATCCAGCCTGAAGTTGGCAAAGACGAGGTCTATGCAGGTTCCCCTGGTGGTTGTTGGTTGTTTCCAGTCACACGAAATGCAACGTAGAGCGTATCGAGACGTCATATACTGCACAAGGCGTTTTCGCCGTTCAGCCGCCGCTTCCCGCACCCCCAACTCGAGTCCGCTTGGCGTTTTTGCCGTTTTGCCACCGCTTGCCGAGCTCTCGCGTCCGGGGTGGCAGGTTGTTTTTGGCGTTGCCGTTGAGCCGCCGCGTACCGCGCCCTCAACTCCGAATCCGCTTGGCGTTTTTGTCGTTTTGCCGCCGCTTCCTGCGCCTTACGCTTGTTTTCATCCATGGCAGAAAGAGAATGTTCCATGGTCGCCATCGTCATCGGGTACCTGGTATGTTCTAACGCCTTTATTCTTCATAGCCATCCGCGTCATCGTCCATGGCGTATTGTGGGTACCTTGCATGTCGTGTACATGTGCTGAACGCGCTTATTCTTCAACTTCATCAGCGTCATCATCATGGCGTATAGTGGGTACCTTGCATCTGCTGTGCTTGTGCTAACGCGCTTATTCGTCATCGTCATCAGCGTCATCGTCATGGAGTATAGTGGGTACCTTGCATGTGCTGTGCATGTGCTAACGCGCTTATTCTTAATCGTCATCAGCGTCTTCGTCATCGTCATGGCGTACAGTGGGTACAACGGGCAACGAACAACGGACAAGCCTAGACCCTAAGGTTCTTCGCCCCTGAAATGTGTCCTAGCACAGGTTGAAAGCGAAGCACAGCTCTGCCGTCGTGCAGGTGACTCAAACTTCTCGCAACACCAGAGTGCGAGTGGTCACAGCAACGTAAATGATTTTGGAGGCTTCCTCTGTGTTCATGAAGATTCAAAGGCGGTAATGTCACTACAAGAAAGTGGACGTCGTAATGAGCTAAAGCCAAGCTAATTCATCGAACAAGCGTTTAAGCCCATTCGGGAAACATAATTTGCAAGTTTCTTCTCGTGGAAAAAAAAATTAAGTGCTACCACTAACACAGCCGATGCCGTTGCTACATTTCCGTCTGTGCGTCAGCTGGCATCGATCGACTCACGAGAAACTGTCGGCAAGTAGCTTTACAAGCTTACAGCATTACTGAAAAATGGGCTTTGCCAAACGAAACAGAAAAATCACGCCATATCCACGAAGTGAATGATGATGAGTGGGCGAAGCTCGAACGTTTTCATCCATGGCAGAAAGAGAATGTGTGGTCTGGAACGCGCTTATACTTCATGGTCATCAGCGTCATCTTCATCGTTATCACGTGTAGTGGGTACATCCCACTATATGTGGCTATCTACCTACCTACGTACTACTACTACTACAACTACAGAGGAGGGACAGACCCACACCCTTAGGAGCTTCGCCCCTAAAACACTGTAAAGCAACAGGAGAACATTTCGTATCGTTTCAGGATCAACAGGATCGTATCGTTTCAGGATCAACAATGATTCCACTGCAAGGTCCGCAAATAATGCGGATTGCGTTAACCGCATACGTTAATTAGATCACTATATTGGAGCTAGATTGCGATGCGCACGTCGCGATTGTAGTAACCCCAAGTTGTGCACCATGTAGCAGCACCTGTTCCGGATCGAGCCCAATCCTTATGGGCAATTGAGCGCGATCAAAAGTGTCCATGTGACGATGCACACGTGTGACACTGGGCCTATGTGACTCCGCGAGTGATACTTCGAGTAGATGGCTTGCACTGTCGTCACCAGAACCGCCACGTTGGAGCACCAACATGGTGGGACGCGAACTTCCTGATGTCACGTTAGGGTTAACTGTGCATCGTATGCTGGTTCCTTTGGTACTATTGCACAGAGGTCCAATAACGTTCCAGCGACGTCGGTCTCACACTGAAGCAGGTTAATCGCCATGTGATTATACTGCATTGACGTCATCAAAGCAAACTATGTCGAAGTCATGCTGTGCGTCGATGACGTCATGCGCAAGCTATCAATACCATTTCAGTTTGTTGCTATCGCATTTGTTGCTTCACCCATGCGACGAAACAGTGAGATTATTTTTATCGATGCAAGGGACGTTTCGGTTGCTATTCCTGCCATAAGCGGCGCAGAAGTTTCACTTACAGCTCGCAAAATTTATTTTGGAAGACTATTCAACGCCTTTCAAAGGACGCGTAAATGTGCCTTTGCATTTTCACGCGTTAGATCAAGAGACCATCGATTGGTATTGAACATGCCCGTCTTTCGCTCAAAGTTCTCCAAGGGACACATTGATTTTCTTTTTTTTTTTGCACGTGTCTTGAATTATTGTCTCGCTGCAAAGGCCATAGGGTGAGTTATCGATTCTTTACCCCCGAAAATTACCGTCGGCTGTCGAGCGTTTCCGAAGAGACAAATTTTGTGGACCCACTTATTAGTTCGCATCTGCACGGACCCCCGGAATATTTGAGGAGCAAAAGCAAAGAGCGGGGCGCGGTACAGGCGGTTTGTACGATCAATGACCGACCCTTATTTAGCGGCGTGTGCTAAGAGGACGGTCTCCCGTTGTGAGCTGCAGTTCACTCTCTACACGAGATGGGTCTGTGGAACAGCTAATTGTTACTGCATTCGTAGATATTTTACGCCGTAAGAAGTGCCAAGAGGTTTATTAACAGCGGATGCGGGAGAACGGCCAGCTGCCAGCAATGTTCGGCAAACTGCAGCATCCGCAATGTCATGCCGATTGCGATGCTGCTGAAGCATAGAGTCACATGCCGTTATTTTTCCTAACATTCATAACTGACATAGATAATGCAGTGTCTTCTGTCAAAATTGAACTATTCACAGATGACTGCATAATTTATCACAGAATTGATAACCTTCACGACCACGTCCAACTAAATGAAGCTGTTCAACACGTTGAAAAATGGTGCGAAACCTGGCAGATGAAACTTGACTTCCAAAAGACAGTTCTCATGAGGATAACTAGGAAGCATTCACCACAACATCCTAGCTACTGCTTAAATGGAATGGCCTCTGACGTCTCTCTTCTTTACTACAATTGTCAGCTCTTACTGCACGTTATAAAATGGTGACCCGACGACAGTCTGCCACCATTGTCTAAACTCATCAAATGTCAACGCAGTTGCTATTACGTAGGTCATACTTAGAGGAGTCCTACCTGCGCAATAACGTAGGTGTGCTCGTGTTGCGCAGCGGTTACTATACTATAATTGACAGCTTTCTGCGTGCTACGCGAAACACCAGGCGCCGGCGAGCGTAAACAAAAGCGGCCATAGAAAGTGTTCCGGTAACATGAATATTTTTTTATGCCTGGTTTTGTAACATTTGGTGCTCTCTTGATCGGTTGGCTTGTCGATCAGCCGTTTATGTTGTAGAAATGTGATCTGTTGTTTGTGTGACTGTTACCGATGGTATTCGCCATGCTATATTTTACTGTTGCCTGGATGTGAACACGTCACCGTTGTTGTCGGGAGCAACTGAAGTGTTGAGCTGCTAAGCACGTGCATGAAGGCCAATTCCCGTAATAGAGCAAATAAGCAGTGCAGTTCTAAGGGGCGTTGCGCAATGTGATAGAAAGAAAGAAAAAAAAAGAAAGAAGAGACAACGAAAAAGAGAGAAAGAAAGAAAGAGAGAAAGAAAGAACGAAAGAATGAGAGAGGAAGAAACAATGAATGAAAGAGAGAAAGGAAGAAAGAAAGAGAGAAAGAAGGAAAAGAAGGAAGAAGGAAATAAAGAGAGAAAGGAAAAAAGAAAGAAAAAAGAAAGAGTGGAAGAGAGAAAGGAATAAAGCAAGGAAGAGAGAAATAAAGCATGAAAAAGAGAGAAAAAAGGAAGAAAGACAGAGAAAAAAAGAAGGAAGAAAGAAAGAGAGAAATAATGAAAGAGAAAAAAGGAAGCAAGAACGAAAGAAAGACAGAGAGAATGAAAGAGGGAAAGGAAGGAAGAAAATTGAAAGAAAGAAGTAAAGGAAGAAAGAGAGAATGGAAAAAAGAAAGAATGGAAGTAAGAGAGAAAGAAAGAAAGGAAGAAAGACAGAAAGAAAGAGAGACGGGAAGAAAGAAAGAGAGAAAGAAAGAACAAGATAAAGAAGGAAAAAAAACAAGGAAACAATGTTAGAGAGAAAGGAAGAAAGAAAGAATGAAAGGAAGAAATGAAGAAAGAACGAGAGAAATAAAGAAAGAAAGATATAACGAAGAGATAAATTGAAGAAAGAGAGGAAGAAAGAACAAAGGAAAGAAAGGAAGAAAGAAAGAAAGAAGGAAAGATAGAAATTAATAAAGAATGAAAGAGAGAAAGGAAGAAAGAATGAAAGAGACAAAGAAACTTAACAAGGTGCGTGTTTGGGCTAGTTGGTGCTCCATTTGAACAGCTAAATAGCGCAAACTTCAGGGACAAAAGACAAGACAGCGCTTGTGTGTGTCGCACTCTCTTGTCTTTTGTCCCTGAAGTTGGCGCTATTTGGCTGTTCAGAGACAAAGAAAGCAAATAGCAAAGAAAGGAAAAATAAACGAAGAAAGAAAGTAAAAAGGAATGGCATAAAGAGAGAAGGAAAGAAAACAGAGAAAGAAATAAGGAAGGAAAGAAAGAGAGAAAGCAAGAAATGCTGAAAGTAAGAATGATACTATGAAAGGACGAAAGAAAGAAAGACAAAGAAGGAAAGATGGAAAGATAGAGAGAAAGGAAGAAAAAAAGAAAGAAAGAAAGAAAGAAGGAGAGAATGAAAGAAAGAAAGAGAGAAAGAGTGAAATAATGAATTAAATGAAGAAAGAAAGAGAGAGAGAAAGAGAGAAGGAATCGAAGAAAGAGAGTGAGCAAGAAAGAAAAAAAGGAGAAAAGAAAGAGCAAGAAAGAAAGGAGGACAAAGAAATAAACAATGTAGTAGGCCTACGTCAGGCGCGAAAACGCGAAGCATCGATTTCCCCTGTTTTCGCGATAGGGGAAGGGCTCCCGAATATTCATTGATGCTTGTCGGATGTGAATATGTGCTGCCCCAATGTCGCTCGTGTAAGAAAGTGATTGTGAAGTCATACCGACAGATAACTAATCCAGTCATGTAGAATATGCTTTGCTTGCTCAAGAAATCCAGTTCCAATAAAAGTCAATGGCTGCTGCCTCTCAAATACAGAAGATGCTTCATATGGTGGGCTTGAAGTTTGCAGGCCACGGCAAGCTGTTTTCGTCTCTAGAATGACCAACATGTTTAGTAGTAATATGTTCCCCCCTCGCTGGAGAAGGAGAGTAATGGCGCAGTCGAATATTGAATAATCAGGCTCATGAACGCACGCGTGCACTGCTTCAGTAGGTGACCTATAGACTTTAAGAATTCTATGTCTACGCGGTAGTGATGCACAAAATCACTGAGATCATATTTTGTGATCAGACTAATAAGGTACGAATATCGGAAGCAGGAACAACTTCCCCATGTCCCAAGAATAAGAAAGAAAGGCGCTTCCTTGGCCACGATGCAAACAGGTCTGAACTGTTTGCATGCTTTCTATGCTGACAGAATTCATGCATACAGCGATGGCACTATAACCGAGACCAGCTCCACAGGCGCCACTGTCATCCCATCACGATACGTCAAGTTCACTTACAAGCTTTGTCACGTAATCACATAAAATGGTTCGGAGCTTGTTGCCCTGTGATGTGCCGCAGACCATATCAAGCGAGACCCGGCTCATCGATAGGGAGCACTCTGTGACTTATAGGCGCCATTGTATTTCGTCAGCACTTCGCCGCGGATACTATGAACAATTTTTATCGGAGATACGAGAAATTCTGTACTATTCGATTGGAGAAGGACACAACCTCGTGTTCGAGTGGCAGCCGCAGCCAAGTCATAGTGGTATCTCCGGCAACGACCTGACTGAGGAACCATCCAGAAAAGCAAACGCCGAAACAAAACTTGTTTCTACATCTTTACCATGGACTGGCACGGCTTGACACTGAAGTAAGCTGGCGTCGAAGATGGCACCGCAGAAGTGGCAAACAGTATTAACTTCACATACCGTCGATTGTACTTCCTCTACTCATCTCTGCGACTACGGCTACTAGCTGGTCTTTGCCGGGAGAAAGATGCAGTGTTATGCCGTCTGTGTCGTGGTGTAGCTGACAACTCCGATTGAGATGGCTGACAACTCCGACTGCAACGACTGGCCCACCGATGAAACCATTGAGCACGCCTTGTGTTTCTCCCTGACTTACGCAAAAGAGAGGCTTCACCTTCGTACTGCTCTAAAACACTTGGAAGTGAGCGATTTCATTGTCGAATAGTTATTGGGACCATGACACTGCCCATCACACTTCCAAAAGTAACCGAAAGCGCTTGCATCCTTTCTCAGGGATACCGGACTGATTTATCATTTGTGATATCAAAGGCGGAACTGTCGCGTCGGCCGAAGCAGTGCCCTTTTTCATCTCCTCTCAAACTTTCCTTCACCCTACCCCCTTCCCCAGTACATGGTAGCCTACCGGGCTCCGTTTTCGTTAACGACCCTGCCTTCTTTTGTTCTTAATTTTTCTCAGGATCTCTGCGTCATATGTTTTTGCATTGTCCTAAGTCTTTCACAGACTGTGACTACAAAAGGTACTGGTGTGACGTTTCCTTCACAGTGGAGTTCTTTCAGATCAAGTATAGGCGGTCAAGAAGGCCTGCGGTACGACGGTAACGCTGAGCCTTACTCTCTTGACGTGGGAGCTTCCTATGTCAACCCAAAGGTTAACCTTCATTGTTGATCATCTGAATCATACCATACGGAGGACTGAATTATTGATATGCCTTTATGCGCGGGGGGCTCGTACAAGGCTCAAGTGCGATTATTTTTTCTTAAATGCATAATGGCTCGCGACTGTGTTTTCAGTCATTGTTTTTCCAGCATTGCCTTCAAAGCTTCGATAGCCGGACAAAAAGTCTGCATGTTACCGACGCACGCACCCCAGAAGGTGGTGTGGCTACTCCAATTTCCTAGATCAAAGAACCAGGAATGAGAGCTTCGCGAGACTTCGCTCTGGCGCGGCACTAGTTTCGGTGAAATAGTCGATATTAAGAAATAAAAAGCAAACGAGACTTTCAAAACTTTTAATCTTCACCTGGAAAATGTAAATGCACCGGTAAGACGGACGTGCCGATAATAATACGAAAACGGGTGTCTGCTGGTTTATGCAAGATTGAGCCTATACGACCCACCTCTTGCACTGCTGCCTCGGGAAGCAAAGGTAATACCTTCATGAAGAGAGCGCTGTACAATGACCATCCGTGAATAAATGCTGGCTTTGTTACAGCTATGACCATAGATTACTTTTTTTTGCTTTTTTAATGAGGCTAGCACACGACAGTTCGGAATATACTAGCCATGAAAGAGTAAGACCCACGCCCTTGCAGAAAATAGGGCTTGAAAGTTTTTATTTTAAGCATATAGGACCCCTTTGGGAGGTCCACCTATTTTATATATCACCGGAATGTTTTATATATCGCCGTCCTGTTTAAACCGTCATATGGTTTGATTAAACCTAACGCTATGCATAACTTGCCGTCGTATGACACGTGCCAACATATTACTAGTTAATGTTGCAGCTGGTGCTCGCGAACAAGTATTGGACAAAAGCAAGTAATTCGATCGGAGCAGACCGTAGCTTGCTAAAGAGGTGATGCTAGTACCTTATATGTCATTGGAAGTACACAAGGGACCCACCATAGTTGTCTGGTGGTTATAGTGCACGATTGCTGACACGAAAGTCGCGGGGGTGAATCCCGGGCACGGCGGCCGCATTTCGATGCAGGCGAAATGCTAGACACCAGTGTACTTAGATTTATACTCAATCTCAGAAGTACCTTGCAGCACTGCGGAAGCTGCAGGACATGTTAGCCAATGGGAAAGGCGAAAGCCCCGGAAGACGCGTTCATGCGCGTCGCGTCGTCAGCTCGTTGTCTCTTAGGCGTGGGCTCGCCTACCTTGTCGATACTTGCTACCTCTCCGTTTCTTTGATCTTGAGACACCCACTTGTACAGGGCGCGTTCGCTGTCGTTTGCAAGGAACGCTATTGGCGCTTTCACCGGGTCCTTTTCTCTTCAAACATATTGAACGGCTTTAGGCGACCACAACTACCGCACAACGACGTATACCCACTACCAATGGAGCCAAATGCTCGACTACAACGCTCTCGTAGGTTACCTATCAAGACCTCAATGCTTGCTCAAGGAAAGCGTCCGCTTGCGCCTAATCATATCTCACGTGTTTGAGCCCACCGGCTTAGAACATAACAAAACTCAAATTTCTGAAGTCTGCGCTTACATGCTTTCAGCTAGCGTATTAAACACAAGTCATAATTGGATATATATTTCTCACTAAAGATGCTTTGAAAGAATCCTTCCTGTAACTGCATAAGAACACTTCTGCAGACTGCAGGCGCGGGATTTAAAGCGGCTCTGTAACACTTTTCTAAGTAACGTTGGGACTGCTTCATTTTTGACAGCACCAAACGCATTAACGCTACTGTACTACCTTTTTTCGGGAAATACTGGATATTTGACCTACAACGCTCCGCAGATTCAGTCGACACACTTTTAGCGGTCATCACGTACCGTTGTTGAGTGGAACAGCAAATTATTCGCGCAGAAAACATATAGACATTCAGGGTGTTTCGCATCGTCAACGCATCACCGGTGCTAACGTTGTAGTGCCATCTGTTCAGTTGACATCAAACCACTGTTACGGCTCGGCACCACCTAGGTAGTCCTAGAAGCATCTAAACAAACAAGCGATCTAAATGTTAGCGAAAAAATATACCTGATACTTCGCCCTCAGCGTTAGATGAGACTAAGCGATGACAGAATATACCACTTGTTTCGTGCGCTCCGGGCAGAGAACCAGTGAGAAGCAAAGATTCGGATGGAAGCGGATGGACTGGCCTCCATTGGGGCTGCCATATTGCTGTCCGTCGTCGCGGTTAGGGAGGCTCTTACGGTTAACCGTCTGTAATATTTTAGAAAACGCGAAATGCATTCGTGGATGGCCTAACGTAACACGTATCGCTGTAACGCGTCATGCAAAAAGCACAGTAAAGACCCTTGTACCTTGCTGATAATGAAACAATAACACCTGGAACTATATTATGTGCTGCGCAGGGATACTACCTCGGTAATCCTCGTAGCTTTGGCACTTCTGCAAGGTAGTTGTGAGATGGAGTATAGGTGCACGTTAAAGAACTGCAGGTGCTTGAAATTTCGGGAGCCCTCCACTACGGCGTCCCTCATTATCACATCACGATTTTGGGATTTTAACCCCAAACTGTTATTAAAAATTATTTTCCAACTTAAGCTAGAGTAGTTACACGGGTAGATGTCATTAGATATTAGATATCCCTGGCATAATTTTCAATTAGTCAGCTTTGTGTTGTTACGTATTTGCTCCTTTGACACCTTGTATATGTGAGATCGTCCTTTTTAATGTTTTTAAAGACGATAGTCTTTCTTGGGATACTTCAACGCAATAATTTTGGTCTGTCTGTCTGTCTGTCTGTCTGTCTGTCTGTCTGTCTGTCTGTCTGTCTGTCTGTCCGTGACCCGATTCAGCTACTTGGCCAAAGTTTAACCACTTTCTGAATGCCCAGCCATCTTGAACTGGTGTTCGCGTTCATACTTGTGAACACATTCGATCAAAAAGCAAATACTACGCATACCTGAGGCGCAACATTAATATGTAAGTGTCAGGTCGTGGGTTCTTTTATTAGAAAATACATAGCTATGCAATTCTAAAGACCCTAGTGCTTTTTACGCTGTGCTGAAAATGCGACGCTGTGCACGAACTGCGGTGCTTTGCACGAAAAAGCATTGTGCCGACCATAGGGTGCTGCCGCTGGCAGTGGCCCTTGGTCACGGTGTAATGCCCTTGGTTCAGCACAAGCTCATATTTTTCAATGGCGTCCATATCTCGCGCAGCGCCTCCTGTATTTTATCAACGGCCAGCCAGACGCGGCCAATTCAACGTAGAGTAGGCGCTATCTGAGGCAAGGCAAAACATAGTAGTACGGGCCGGCACAAGACTATCGTCTTTCGACGACATTTGCAGCGAAGCACGCAGATACGCGGCCAATTTTTTTTTACACACTCTGTTAGGTTCCACATAAATAGTTTGCGGCGAGTGAGCCTGCGTGTTTGGTCGTTTTGTCGGCTCGTCTGCGTCGTTTTGGTTCGTTTAGCGCTCTTTTGTTTTAGCTTGCTTAGTATGGCTATCTGCACACGAATTGCAGCACTCAGCACGTACTCTTCACACACAGTGACTCTCCGCGTGCCTAATTAATATCCCTAATTCAGTAAAATACGTTTCCTATGGACGCTGATGATACTAATGTATATCGGTTGACATTCCTTTTTTTTTTCTTTTTCAAGTCTCCATTACATGGTTGCGCCATTTATCGTCTCTTCAAATGTTCAACATTGACGCATTTGTACAATTCTCGCTGTACTACGGCCTGTCCATCTATCGAGAGCTCTTTTTTTTTAGCTAAATAAAAGTTCGCTTTATTCAAGGACAGGCATTTACGCTTTCTGCTGGCTGCGTCATGCGGAAAGACTGGGATGAAGCTTTTCTCTCGTTGGCTTTCTATGAGGTGCTTGTGTGCTGAGTTACTGGGCCTGTGTAATGAACGGTGAAAGAGTTTATTCTCAAAAAGTACGTTTTTCTGAAAACATATTTATGCACTACGCCAAACATTCAACGAAATGTGCGTCGAATGGACGACAGAAAGGAAAAGCGTGAATATTTCGTGCGGTTCGCATCCCGTCTTTTTGACCGCACATCTCCTAGACTATCCGCGCAGTGCAATAGCAATTTCATCGCAAACTAAGTTGTGATGATGACGTCATAGGGTGACATCCTTCTATGATGATTTTTTGCGTCACTCGCATTGGCGCCGATGCCACAGAAGGTCACATTTTTTTTCTTTTGATGGGGAGCTAAGGCCTTCGCGTTAAAATGCTGTGATATGGAAGAACTTTCCTAGTGTTATTCCTATAATCATCGACATCATAAAATGTATGTCTATCTATCTATCTATCTATCTATCTATCTATCTATCTATCTATCTATCTATCTATCTATCTATCTATCTATCTATCTATCTATCTATCTATCTATCTATCTATCTATCTATCTATCTATCTATCTATCTATCTATCTATCTATCTATCTATCTATGTAATCTGCGCAACCGTATATACAGTCAATGTCATTAGCGGTAACGAATACCTGCATGCTGTTTATTTCTGTGCACCCTTAAATCTGAGGAAGCAATGGCTTCGGGGATTTTACAGCTGATGAGCGGTTTTTTTTTTTGAAAGCGTCAAGGAAACCCGGCTAACAATGAATTTCTTTAATCAGTCTCGTAGCATTATGAACCGAAAGTGCAAACGATGTCTTGCCTTCGCAATAATGAAATCCAAAAAACAAAGGATCGTTCGCATCGATAGCTTACCATCGGAGGTGTCCCGCCCCTAACCTGAGCAGCGTGGGTTCCATTTCCAGCCATGGTGGACGCATTTCGATGGCGGCAAAATGCAAGACATCAGTGTGCTTATTTAGAGTAAGGCTATTTTATAAGTTAATGGCTTATAAAACAGTAGTACGCCCAACCCGAGAATATGCCAATCTTATATGGGATCCGCTCAGTCAGGAGCTTGTTTATGAGCAGGATCCAGCGAATGGAGGCCAGGTTTATTTATTCGCACTACCAGAGGACGCAATCAGTGACCATGTTACTTCTCAGGGCTAACCTTCAGAAGTTGTCTACGCGCAGACCAATCGCACGCTTGAAGTATCTACACCAACAGCATAACAAGACATTAAACATAGATCCAACTTCGTACTTGTGCCCTCCAGCCCGAGTGTCACCGCGTATCAGTCATTCGTATGCTATTTTGTCCTATGCCACGAGAATGATGTGCTCAAGTTTTCTTCTTTGCCTCGTACAATTATTGACTGGAACAAGCTCGATTCCAGTGTATTTGTTGATTGTGAGTCAGCTGAAGTTTTTCAGCGTCGTTTGGAACTGGTTTGTACATAATATTGTATTCAATGTTGTCTATTTTGCTTTCCCACCACCGTAACAGCCCGCGAGGGCTTACAGTACAGTAAATAAATAAAATAAATCAAATAAAGAAGAAATAGTGCACCACCATCCAGGCAGGAGGAAAGGTCTAGTTTGGTATAGCAAAGCATTATGGAAAGGAAGCCGGCGTAACTTTTTTCAAGATATGGTTGTTCGTTTTTTTCCTTCCTTTTATGGCTTCGTCTTGGCGCATAGATTGTTTACATTGTGTTCACATACAGTAGGCAGTATGGAAGACAACGAACACACAAGCAGAAACCCACAAGCAGAACACACAAGCACAAAGCAGAAAGTTCATCATTTCAGCGTCCATTCCTTAACGTCTTGTGTCTGGCGCAGCATAGCCTCAGCTGCTTTTGCGCCATAAAAAACCAAACTAACTAACTAACAAGCAGAAACCAAAATGAAAAATGATTTCGCCAAAACACACTTTCACAAAACCGTAATCCGACGTTCCCACCCAATATGAATGTGAAATTCGAAAAAATAAACGAGTAAAATGTTTTGCGAATTCTTGCTCAAGCGGCAGTTCTGGAGTTCTGGAATATCTGGTTGAATATTTCAAGGCACTCGCATAAAAAAACGAAGGAACCGACCGGATGGGGAATGCAAACCAATTCTCGCTGCAAACCATCATCATCGTTCTGTTGTGCAATAGCTAGCTTCAGTATGAAAATACGTTTCGCTTTGGGTGCCATAAACAGTTGGTTGTAGCAAACCAAGCCGCATCCTCCAAGTTTCTCGCTTGCGAAATGGTGATTCCCGCATATCGCTGAGGTTGAACTGTGCCCTATTGCGAAAGAAATCGCATCCCACTGCAGTGATTGCGCAGGTTTGAGTGGAAAGACATTCTGGGGTACGAAGATGGGTTCGAGTCTACGAACTGGAGTGGTTACATCAAAAAGCAGGGCAGGAGTTCCGC